>OZJO01002549.1:0-58192 GCA_900406225.1 Acrobeloides nanus | reverse complement strand
CCTATATAGGCCCCCCAAAAGACGTAAGCCAGGAATGGAGAGGGCACTGTTCTGATAAAAGTTATTGAAGAATATTTGGAACTAGTGTAGTTCAGCGACCGAAGTGAACGTGAATTTTTTCGAAAAAATTTTTTTTCCGATTTTATTTGTAAAAACCGACTTTTTAGGGTAATTTCTAGGCGAAAAATCGATTGCGCGTTTTCGAAGCGTGAAAAATTAATTTTGACCCTGAAAATCAGGGTAGAACTGAGTTTCAACGCGAAAATTTTTCACGAAAAAACGAACTTTTTTCCTGAATCAGGGTCAAGGAAGCGTTTTCACGCTTCGAAAATGCGCGCAATCTATTTTTCGCCTAGAAATTACCCTAAAAAGTCGGTTTTTACAAATAAAATCGGAAAAAAATTTTTTCGAAAAAATTCACGTTCACTTCGGTCGCTGAACTACACTAGTTCCGAATATTTTTTCGAAAATCAGAAAATCGTCATTTTTAATTGAAAATTTTTCAGGCCCCAGTGCATCCCATCTAGATACGTTTTTGCCCCCCCCCCCACGATACCCTTCCTTTTCTTTTAGGGGTATTTTTGGGCTCGTCTGCTGGGGTTGGGGGCAAGGACGTAGCTGGGGTCCAGCGTGAGGGGGGAAGGGGTACTAAGTGACCCCCATATCTAATGGTATGGGGTTACTTTTTGCTCAAATGAAGAAATTGATATTTTATATAGAAAAAATTTAAAGCATAAGGTATTTTTTTATTAAAAAAAGGTGAAATTTTTTATAAAAACAACATTTTTTTCGAAATTTTTTCAAATTTTCCAAAACATAAGGGGGGACACTTAAGCTTTTTCCGGCCTTCGCCCGGAATTGGAGACACCGGTTCCCAGTGCCCCCTCCCCCACAGCTACGTTCTTATTGGAGGGGGTCCAGATCTGAACCCACCTCTCTATGTATAGGTAGGTCAATTCTAAAAATGTCAGGGCTAGTCCCCTTATAAAATAGTCATACTTGCTTAACTGAAAATTCTGGCTTTTTTCCAGATGGTTCCATAAACTTTGTCAAGTGTTCATGATAAAAGTCGAAAATGTGAGTTTCAAGTTCACGACGCACGTCTCCATCTGTACACATAGACATTACTCTTACCAAATCAAACGCTGGGTTTCCTTAATTTGTAATTTTTTAATTTCACGACGACAAAAAATTTACCCTCAAAAGAAACTTGGAAGTCTATAAAAGCTGCAATTTCTGTAGGAAATAAATCATTGTCCTTCTTTTTCCACATCATATTATTCGTCCATAAATCACCAAGAGCTATTAAGGTTGGGATTCCTAAAAGTTTAAATGAATAAGAAGTTAAAGATCGCCTTGGATTCTAATCCGTACTTGACGTAACAAGTTTTTTTGCTATCACGAATTGTACAGATTCTGTACGAAATCATATGGATTCTGGCTGTTAAGACGAAAAAGCGGTTACGATAGCCCGCACGGGTATAACCGGTTACGATAGCCTGCACGAGTATAATCGGTTACGACTTGTACGGATTGTCGTAATCGCGTTTTCCAGTAGCGACAACATTGAATCCGTACAGATTCCGTACGAGTCGTAACATCCGTATGAATCTGCGGCGACCCTAAACATACCTATGTCTTTGCAACATCCACGGAAAATATATTCAAGATTTTTTAAATCAAGAGAAGTATGTTCCAACTTTTTTACATTGTTTTTAAACATTTCTAAAGCTCAAGTTTAAGTACAAATACCATTGGAGTTAGTGCAATTAAAGGCAATTTTTTTCCGACTGGACTCATCCTTTAAGTGCACTCCTACCGTTGAAACCTTTGGAACAGGACTTTTGTCCCATATGTAAGTATATTTGTCCTTTAGTCTTTCTTTAGGCAAGACGTATAAAAAAAATCATACCCGGTCGATATTCAATGAGCTTTTTAGCAAATTGCCTTTGCATATCGATAAATTGATCACTAGCAAAACCTATTTGTTCAAAACGATTTTTCCAAATTGGTTGATTAGTAGTAAGGAGATGAGCATGAAACGCAGCAAGATGTTTGGTAATTTCTTTGATCTTAAATTTTTAGATAAAATTATAAATAATTTTATCCAAAACTACTAATGAAAAGTCGTAGCTAGAGCCCAAATTTCAATAGGGCACGGTCCATTTTTTCAATTTTTTGGAATTTGACCGATTTTTGGATGGAATACCGATACTCACGCAAACTAATGTAGCTGCAACTTGCTTACTTGAAATGGCTGGAGATGAGTCTCTTTACCCAAAGTTACAGCTCTTTCACTCAAATCTTCCATAACAATAAGTCCAATTTGCTTCTTTTCCGGATTAAATTTTTGCGTATAATAAACTTTTGGTATCGGAAAGTGTTTGATATCCTTGAAAATATCATAAAAATCACATTCCACATTGTGCGACACAACTATCATTTCATTGAAATTTGGAATCTAAAAATCAAAGTTTAGGATTTGTACCGTTTCTCCATCTCATACGAAAATTTTGGCTCTCGTATTACTTATCCGCCTCGTCCTCTAACCCACTTAGATGTCCTAAATCACTGCTTCGGAAAGAAAGTCGAATAAATTTCTGAATACTTTCCCTCCCTCCCCACACTAATTTCCATTAACCAATGGTAGGAGGAAGGTGTAGAGGGATATAATTATAAATTGTAAAATTTATATTACCTTATTTTTATCGTCACCAAGATTCGCATTATCCATTAGCTCGTTTAAACATTCTGTGGTAGGGATTTTTATCACACATTTATAACATGGTTCTTTTTTATTGTCAACAAAAATGGTTACTTTATAAATTTTTGAAGCAAAACCTTTGTCTACACTAATGTCATGAGCATTGATCTATAAAAAATACAAAAATGGATTAAAAAAAAATACAAGAATGGATATCTTCTTACCAAAGTCACTGTATTTCCGTCTAGAGTTTGTTCGAATGTTGAATCATGCTTATTGAGGATATTTAAGATCCATTCGTGAGTAAGACCAGTAGTTGTAACTTTTTCGTTTAAAAGTTCCGCCGAGCAGTTTGGAGACATCTTGAGTAGGGTACAACTAAAAAATAACTCTATAGTACCAGGAGCCGAGCGCTCCGCACTCAGGGGCTGTGACTCTGAGCGACGCTCCTCGTTAAAAATATTACATATTACTAATATTTTTTATTAATCCCTATAGCTAATCTTTTTTTGAAAAAATCGAAATTTTTTTTCTCTGATTTCGATGATTTTAGTATCAATCGTCTTCTATCATTGTCCCTTACAACTTTTGTTTTAGCGTCTTAGGTTTAAATCAATCGTTCCGTGATCGTCTGGACTTTCACAGATATTACACGTTTAATGTAGTAGGATGGAAACCCCTTTTTTTCAAAAATTTTTCCATGTCAGAGAATGGGATACAAGGGAGAGCAATGCTCTAGGAACAAAAATAATTTTAATCAAATTCAGACACGTATTTATATTACACATATTGCACAACAATATCATGAGTTAAAATCTAGTCGATTATGAAGTGATGTGATGATTGAATATATTTTTTAAGCGAATAAAACCTGTTCAATAACATGATCATGCGAGTCTCTAAAATTTAGATGTACAAATTTTGTTTTAAGAATGTGCCCGGGTCACATTTTTATCATATCGATTATGCAAATTTTCAAATTGGCTCTAGTCATGTAATTTTAAACAGAATTTGGATTGAATTTTATATATAACCGTTTAGGGGATTTTGTGGTCTATAGATTTATGTAGTGGTCTATAGCTTTCCAGTAGATTTTTTTCAAACAGTCCTATATATTCTGAAAGAGCATACCTGATAACCCTATAGAAATAACAAAATTAGCTGCTATAACTCTAATACTGAGATAAAAAATTTTAAGAAAAGGTAAAAACATTTAGACGGCAGGGGAATCGACCCCGGATCGTCAGAATATTGGCCTGCAACAAATCCACTTGCCATCTTGCCTTTTTAGGAATGCGAATTCTAATTTCGCATTCCTAAAGCATGAAAACGCTTCTAGGAATCAAGAAAAAACTATTTTCAAACAATATAAAGAAGAGTATAGACCTTTTCTAGGCTTCGTATCGTGATTTGCATGCAGACATCCACGTTTAGGACAATGACGAAAATCGAAATTTTCTGAGAATTGTTATTAAGGTTGGAATTCCTAAATTTTAAAAAATCAGAGTGGTAGAGGATTTGTAGAGTGTCTTTTTGCGAAATTATCTATTCCCCCTCTTCTTCCACTATCACAAGGATTTTTTTGGATAATATTTTTTTACATTGTTAGATCAAAAGGCAAATTATAACACTTTATTATAAAAAAAATGCTCAAAAATTAGAAAATTTAATATAATTTTTATGCTTCTTCAACAATCCATTCCGGGTGAATCTTTTCCAATATTTTTACAGCGTCATCCATGGCATGTTTTGCTCGTAGAAGATTTTTCTCATTTATAGCTTCTTGAATGGATTTCTCTTTTTTCGACAGTTCTTCTTTAATTTGTAAAAACATCACTATGTACACCAAATGAAAAGCTTGATTCATAAAAGCATATTCATATGCTCGTTCAAACTGAAATTAGTTTATGCATTATAACCTCAGTGAGCATGGAAAGAAGAGGAATTAGAGGTGCTTTCGTTGAATATGTTCCATGCCAGGTCCGTATCCAGGATTTAGCGGCGGAGGGGACAAAACAAATTGACACCATTTGGTCAGGAGTCAAGTTTTTTACCATTTGGTCGGTTGAGGAGCATTACTATAATTCGATTTTCCAAAAGCGCAGAAAATTTGTCAAAAAAAATGCGAATATTGGTCAAAAATATCTAAAAATTGAAAAATTTGACAAAAGTTAGTAAAAAAATTGACATTTTCTGTTAAAAAGTCACAATTTTTGTTGAACATATGGCAAATTTTGGTTATTTTTTGGGGCAAAAACAGGGGACCAATGGGAAAATTTTTTCATTTATTCAGCAAAAGGGGGCAATTGCCTTAAATATGGGCCTGTTGCATGCTAATAACAAGAGGATACGGATGTTTTCTTTTGTTTAACCCTCATCCGACCAATCAATTTTTCATGAGCCCTACGAGTCAAGTTGACCCCATTGTTTTATTTATTTATTTATTATTTACATTGAAATCCAAAAATGGTCCTTAGGGGTTTTTTGTTATTGGGAATCGATTCCCGCAAGAATTGAGCTATGAAAAATTTTCTATCGTCTTGTAGGGGGTCCCCTAAGGACCATTTTTGTAAAGATTGGACTTCAATGTAAATGAAAAAAAAACAATGGGGTCAAATTGACACCATTTGGTCAGGAGTCAAGTTTTCGATTATATAGCCAAAATTTTTAACTTTTCCCATATTGAAACCCGTATACAATTTCTATATTTTTTGGTAATACTCATCAGTAAGGCCTTGATGAATATTACTTAGACCCGAAAGATCTCATGTAGAAGATAGGTAGTATCCAATAAACGACCATTTAAAATTGGCTAGAGTCAAATTGACCCCCTATTGATCGGATGAGGGTTAAGGGCCAGTATAACTCGGTTTTTGGACAGGAGGATCAATATGATAGGGGTATAAAGTTTGGAAACTGTGGGAAGCCATTGTTTTACTACAGGGTGTCCCAAAAAAACCGGCTTTTTGCCCTTTTTGGCCAAATTTTTCGAAAATTTTTTTTTTCAAAAACATCATTTCTAGAAGTAAAAATGGCTGAAAAACACGATTCCGGCGTCCAAAAAATTTTTCGACCCCAAAAAACCTCATAAAATGCAAAAAACGTGTTTTTTGAAGATTGTATCGACGATAAATCGTATCGACAATAAAGTACCATTTTTCTCTTAAAAAATCATGAAATATTTGTAAAATTTTAGTAAAAGCAACGCCAATCGGTTCCCCGTACCCGAAAACGGTATATACGTGAGAATCAGACGTGTTTATATGAAAAAAAAAGTGAAGAAAGCGATTTTTCGTCGATACGATCTTCAAAAAACGCGTTTTTTGCATTTTATGAGGTTTTTTGGGGTCGAAAAATTTTTTGGACGCCGGAGTCGTGTTTTTCAGCCATTTTTACCCCTAGAAATGATGTTTTTGAAAAAACATTTTTTTGAAAAATTTGCCCAAAAAAGGGCAAAAAGCCGGTTTTTTTGGGACACCCTGTACTTTTTCATGTGTTCCCCTACACAGATTCCCCCCCCCCCCCAAGACGTAGTTGGCCACCAGGAGTGGAGCACTGTTCTGATAAAAGTCATTGAAGAATAATTTTTTCGAAAATCGGAAAATCATCATTTTTAATTGACATTTTTCAGGTCTAGGGGCAACGGTCCCCGATGCACACCCTCTAGATACGTCCTTGCCCCTCCCTCCACGATACCCTTTCTATTCTTTTGAAGGGTTATTTTTGGGCTTGTTGGTTGGGGGCAAGGACGTAGCTGAGGGGTCCGGCGTGGGTGGAGGGTACCATCAGATATGGGGATCACTTTTTGCTCAAATGAAAAAATTGATATTTTATATATGAAAAATTGAAAACATAGGGTATTTTTTTATTAAAAAATAGTGAAATTTTTGATAAAAATGAAATTTTGTTCGAAAAGTTTTTCAAAATTTTCAAAACATAAAGGAGGACTTACGTTTTTTTCGACCTTTGCCCGGAATGGGGGGTACCGGTCTTCGGTGCCTTCCCCCCACAGCTACGACTTGTTGGGGGGGGGGGGTCCAGATCTGGACTTTATGTATGAGTAATTCAATTTTAAAAATGTTAGGGCAGGTTCCCTTATAAAATAGTCATACTTGCTTAACTGAAAATTCTGGTTTTTTTCCAGATGGTTCCATAAATTTTGTCAAATGTTCATAATAAAAGTTGAAAATATAAGTTTCAAGTTCACGACGCATGTCTCCATCTGTACACGTACAAATTACTCTTGCCAAATCAAACGCTGGGTTTCCTGAATTGTAATTTTTAATTTCACGGTGACAAAAAATTTACCCTCAAAAGAAACTTGGAAGTCTATAAAAGCTGTAATTTCTGTAGGGAATAAATCATTGTCCTTCTTTTTCCACATCATATTATTCGTCCATAAATCTCCAAGAGCTATTAAGGTTGGGATTCCTAAAAATTTAAATGAATAAGAAGTTAAAGATCGCCTTGGATTCAAATCCTTACTTGTCGTAACAAGGTATTTTGCTGTCACGAATCGTATGGATTCTGGCTGTTAAGACGAAAAAATACGGTTACGACGACCCGCACGAGTGTACCCTAAGACTTGTACAAATTGTCGTAATCGCGTTTTCCAGTCGCGACAACACTGAATCCGTACAGATTCCGTACGAGTCGTAACATCCGTATGAATCTGCGGCGATCCTAAACATACCTATATCTTTGCAACATCCACGGAAAATATATTCAAGATTTTTTAAATCAAGAAAAGCATGTTCTATCCTTTTTAAATTGTCTTTAAACATTTCTAAAGCTCAAGTTTAAATACAAATACCATTGGGAGCTAGTGCAATTAAAGGTGCCCATGTATGGGGGTCCCAGATTGAAACATTTATAAGTTAGAAAAACCTTGAACAGTGTCTCCCTAAGGGTTTTCATTTGGGGAGAACAATTTTGACCTTATTTTTTCATGAAAGCCCTACAGGTATCGATTAATTTGAATTTTCGAAGTTTTGGATAAATTCTTAAAATGCAAATTTCTCGATAACTTTAGGGTTTTTATGCAAAAATGTACATTATCACTAACGGTTTAAGATAATCGCATGAGGAGTTGCGTAATTTGAAATCTGTGTATTACAACGAAAGCTTACACCTCTGTTAGTGATTGCTGAAAGACAAGGCCAAGTCAAGAGTTTTTCTTGCTAAAAAAGTCAAAACAAGGTCTATTTAAGATTTTTTAAATTTGGTCAAGGTCAAGATAAGTTACAAAAAGGCCGGTCAATGCAATCACTAACTGCACTAGCTCCTACCGTTGAAACTTTTGGAACAGGACTTTTGTCCTATATGTCAGTATATTTGTCCCTTGGTCAATCTTTAGGCAAGACGTATAAAAAAATCATACGCGGTCGATGTTCAATGAGCTTTTTAGCAAGTGGCCTTTGCATCTCGATAGTTTGGTTAGTAGCAAAACCTATTTGCTCAAAACGATTTTTCCAAATTGTTTGATCAGTAGTAAGGAGGTGAGCATGAAACGCAGCAAGATGTTTGGTAATTTCTTTGATCTTAAATTTTTAGATAAAATGATAAATAATTTTATCTAAATCTACTAATGAACAGGCTTAAATTTCAATATGGCGCGGTCCATTTTTTCAATTTTTGGAATTTGACCGATTTTTGGATAGAGGGATGAATGCCTATACTCACGCAAGCTAATGTAGCTGCATCTTGCTTACTTGAAATGGCTGAAGCTGAGTATCCCTACCCAAAGTTACAGCTCTTTCACTCAGATCTTCCATAACAACAAGTCCAATTTGCTTCTTTTCCGAATTAAATTTCTGCGTATAATAAACTTTTGGTATCGGAAAGTGTTTGATATCCTTGAAAATATCATAAAAATCACATTCCACATTATGCGCCACAGATACCCATTCATTGAAATTTGGCATCTAAAAAGCAAAGGTTAGGATTTGTACTGTTTCTCTATTTCATAAGAAATTTTTTACTCGTATTGCTTATCTGCTTCACCCTCTGACCCACTTAGATGTCCTAAATCACTGCCTTGGGAGGAAAGTTGAACAAATTTCTGAATCTTCCCCTCTCCTCCCACACTAATGTCCATGAACACCTACCAGTAGTTTATATTACCTTATTTTTATCGTCATAAAGATTCGTATTATTCATTGCCTCGTTTAAACATTCTGTGGTAGGGATTTTTATCACACATTTATAACATGGTTCTTTTTTATTGTCAATAAAAATGGTTACTTTATAAACTTTTGAAACAACACCTTTGTCTACACTAATGTCACGAGCGTCGATCTATATATAAAATAAAGAATGGATTAAAACATCTTCTTACAGAAGTCACGATATTTCCATCTAGAGTTTGCTTGAATGTTGAATCATGCTTATTGAGAATATTTAAGATCCATTCGTGAGTAAGACCAGTAGTTGTAACTTGTTCGTTTAAAAGTTCCGCCGAGCAGCTTGGAGACATCTTGAGTAGGGTACGACTAAAAAATAACTCTAAAGTACCGGGAGCCGAGACAATCATTACAAGTTTAATGTAATAGGATGGAAATCCTTTTTATTTTAAATTTTTTCCATATAGGAGAATGGGTATACAGGGGAGAGCAATGCTCTAGGATTTGGAAAAAAAATAATTTTAATCAAATTTCAGACTCGAATTTATACCACACTATTTTGCATAATATCGCACAACAATATCATTGCATAATATTGCACAACAATATCGATTTATAATCTAATGATGTGATGGCCGATTATGATTATATTTTTTTTAAACGAATAAAGCTTGTTCAATAACATGATTATGCGAGTCTCTAAAGTTTAGATTATGACGGATTATATTATTCAAATGTTAAATTGTAATTTGTAGTTAGATAACTTTATTATAAAAAAATTAAGCTATGCTCGAAAGTTTAGTAAGTTTAATATAATTTCTATGCTTCTTCAACAATCCATTCCGGGTGAATCTTTTCAATATTTTTACAGCGTCATCCATAGCATGTTTTACTCGTAGAAGATTTATTTCATTTCGAGCTTCTTGAATGGATTTCTCTTTTTTCGACAGTTCTTCTTTAATTTGTAAAAACATCACTATGTACACCAAATGAAAAGCTTGATTCATAAAAGCATATTCATATGCTTGTTCAAACTGAAAATTAGTTTATGCATTGTCACCTCAGTGAGCATGGAAAGGAGAGGAATTAGAGGTACTTTCGTTGAACTATGTTCCATGCCAGGATAATTTTTTCAAAAATCAGAAAATCATCATTTTTAATCGACAATTTTTCAGGTCTGTGGGCAACAGTCCCCGGTGCACCCCTCTAGATACGTCCTTACCTCCCCTACCCTTCCTATTCTTTGTGGGGTATTTTGGGCTTGTCTGCTGAGGTTGAGAGCAAGGACGTAGCTATGGGTCCGCGTGAGGGTACCATTAGGTATGAGGTCACTTTTTGCTCAAATGGAGAAATTGATATTTTATATAGGAAAAATTGAAAACATAGGGTATTTTTTTATTAAAAAAATAGTGAAATTTTGATAAAAATGACATTTTTTTCGAAAATATTCAAAATATAAGGGAAATTTACGCTTTTTTTGGACTTCGCCCGAAATGTGGAGCACCGGTTTCTGGTGTCTCCTCTCCCCCACAGCTACGTCCTTGTTTGGGAGAGGGGTCCAGATCTGGACTCACATCTCTATGGTAGAGGTCAATTCTAAAATGTTAAGACAGGTTCCCTTATAAAATAGTCATACTTGCTTAACTGAAAATTCTAGTTTTTTTCCAAATGGTTCCATAAACTTTGTCAAGTATTGATAATAAAAGTCAAAAATGTAAGTTTCAAGTTCACGACGCTAAAATTCTTTTATTTATTTTTGATTTCAAAACGTCCACAAAAATACAATTAACGGTAAACGAACAAATTAGGCAGAAAATTGTCTCAGGATTATTTCACGTTCCCTTCGACAATTTCCGACCGTCAGCATAATTCAAAAAACTAGGACGGGAGATAAAGGTACAGTGCAAAGGTTGGAAATAAGTACTTAAAACCAAGGCACGAAACTAGTAGACGACAGCCAGCAATTGGCATGAAACTGTCAAACTACCAGGACCGAGACCAGCGACACGGCAGCCAACAATTGGCATGAAACCATCACGCCGCCAGCCCAACGACCTATAAATCGAAAAATGCCAAGAACGAGTTTCGACCGAAGGATCGATAGCGCACCCGCCGCTGACCCAACGGCATATAACGTTTTTCACAGAGAGATTTAAAAAAAGCGCCGGTTATATAGCAAAGTGCGAAGTGGCGCCAACTGCACGCATAAGTCGAGGGTTCAATCCCGGGGGTCGAAATCCGAAATATCATAATTCAAGATTTCATCATAAAAACTACAATCGCTGAAACAGACTAATTCAAGATTTTTTGTAGTTTGTACGATGAAATCTTGAATTATGATATTTCTGATTTCGACCTCCGGGATTGAACCCTCGATCTTATGCGTGCAGTTGGCGCCACTTCGCACTTTGCTATGTAACCGGCACTTTTTATTAAATCTCTCTGTGAAAAACGTTATATAAGTAATTTGAAAGAAAAATAAGATTGAGTTGAAACATAATTAAAAGGGGTTTCGTTGTAATATACAAACAAATTCAAAACATAAAGAGATTATTCGAAATTGGGCAATTTGTAAAAGTACGACTACGCCGAACGGGTCACCGAACACACCAAAGGGTCCCAATTAGGCTTAGGCCTAAGCCTAATTTGGACCCTTTGGCTTGTTCGGCGCCCCGTTTGGTGACCCGTTCGGCGTGTTCGACGCAGTCGTACTTTTATAAATTGCCCGAAATTGATCTTATAATGGCGTCTTCTTTACATGATCCGATTAACACCAAAGTTTATATAAATTGGTGTTAATTTCAATGATTCACACCAAACAAGTGTTACGGGCAACACCAAGATTGATGTTAATCCTTAGGGTGCGCGTTATCAGTTGTCCCGCGCTCGGCACGACGTTAGCAGCTGTCCCGTTGCACTACGGCACAATGTTAGCAGTCGTGCCGCGAGTTGTGCCGATCGTGCCGTGAGTTGTGCCGCCGTTTTACAACGCGGCACGACCAGCACAACGCATGGCACAACTGCTAACGTTGTGCCACCGCTGAGTTGTGCCGGCACAACTGCTAACGTTTTGCCGTAGTGAAACGGCACAACTGCTAACGCCGCATCCAACGTCGTGCCGAGCGCGGCACGACTGATAACGCGCACCCTTAACACCAAAAAATTCACACCAACCGTTTTGTGTGTATATAACCGTTTAGGGAGTTTTGTGGTCTATAAATTTTATGTAGTGGTTTATAGCTTTTCAATAGATTTTTTGATAGTTCAAAATGCTTACTCCGGGCCGGTCGTTTTTTATTTAAATTATTTATTTATTAAGTTTTAAACACAATTAAAACAAAATATTGATGTTATCAGTCCCATTTAAGCGCCATCCACCAACCAATCAGGATGAAGTCGTTCTAAAATTTTCATAGCGTCGTCCATCGCCAATTTTGCGCGAAGAATTAATTTTTCGACTTTGGCTTCATGGATTATTTTTTCGCTTTCATTTGTGCCAGTCGGTTGAAAAAATGCCAACAATACAAATATTAATTGGATGGCTTGACTTACCATAGCATATTCATATGCTGTTTTGAACTAAATTTTGGATGTTTGAAAATTTTGAAAGACTTTGGATTGACAAACTATGTTTCGCTCCTTTTTGATGTCAAGTTCTTACAAGGGACATGGGGGGGGGAGGAGTACTCATAAATGTTCAAAGTTGTTCATGCCTGCTTACCTTTCCAACATCAAAATCAATCTTTTTGCCAGTAGTTTCCATAATTTTGGTCAAATTTTCATAATAGAAATCAAAAATGAAGGTTTCAAGCTCACGACGAATTTCGGCATCAGTGCACAATGTCATAATACGAGCCATATCAACAGCAGGATTTCCTAAAAAGTTCTTTTTAATCTGTAAAAAACTTGTTTACCTTCAAATGCAATTTGGAAGTCTATAAAACCAAGAACTTTATTTGGGATTGATCCATCAGGTTGAATTTTCCACAAAACATTATTTGTCCATAAGTCACCAAGTTGGACGAGAATTGGTAGACCTAGGGCAAAAGAATATTCGTTTTTGAAAGTTTTAAAGTACCTAAATCTTTACAACATCCTCGATACATATATTCATTCAATTTCATATCATAGCATAGATTTTCCATTCTTTTAAATTGACTTTCAAACATCCCTAAATTTTTTTAAAGTACACATATTGGTGTTGCTATCGGAGCTGCTTGTTAGCGCTTCTCAACTCAACCAGTACTGTATGCAGCAATGTGCATCCAGAAATCAACCAAAATTTTGGCACTATAACTTTTCGTACAATTGTGATTCGTACAAACTTTTCGTACAATTGTTCTGCACAATTATTTTTCGCACGAACTTTTTGTACGGTACTTTTCGTACAAATATTTCGTACAGGTACTTTTCGTTGCCTGATGGCAGTATAACTTTTCGTACAATTGTGATTTGTACGGATTTTTTTTTGATAATCAGACAACAAAAAGTTCGTACGAAAAGTACGTGTACGAAATATTTGTACGAAAGTGCCTGTACGAAAAGTTCGTACGAAAAATATTTGTACGAAAAGTGTCGTACGAAAAGTGTGTTGTACGAAAAGTTCCGTACGAAACGTGACGTACGAAAGGTGAATATACGAAAAGTAACGTACAAAAAGTACCGTACGAAAAGTGTTTGTACGAAAAGTCCGTACGAACCACAATTGTACGAAAAGTTATAGTGCCAAAATTTTGACTTGAAAAAGTTTGATTACCTGGAAGAAATTCATTTATCTTATCTAATGTAGGCTTTACATATTCTTTGCGCTCTTCGTCATTAAATGCAATCCTCTCGAATCGATTTTGCCAAACTAGTTCATTTGATAAAAGGTGTGCATGGAACGCAGCTAGATGTTTGACAATGGATTTTATCTAAATTGTCATTTTTAAGGATAAAGGAGTGCAGATAAAGGGGATAAAAAACAAAAAATGACTTAAAAAATGTCAATTCTGCACTCAGGGAATGGCCAATCGAAACTGAAATTTCGATTTTCGAATTTCTACCCATTTTTGGGAGCAGAAATTTCTACTCGATTTAGATGTTTTAATTTTGACAATTGATTTTTTAAAAGTGTTGAGAACCTACCTGAAAAACATGAAGCGTGGCAAAAATTCCTAAAGTTTGACCTTGTTCGCTCAAATCTTCCATCATAATTAAACCACTTTTCTTTTCTTGTAGGTAACATTTTTGAGTATAAATCACTTTTGGAATTGGAAAATCTTTGATTTCTTTGAAAATTTCATAAAAATCGCATTCAACATTATGATATGTGGCTAGTCCATCCATCATTTTATTGTTATTGGGCATCTAGAATTTGACTATGATTATTTTTGGAGCATGAAAATCATAAATACATAAATGGGAGTGGAGATGAAAATTTTTTGTCGAGTGTTGGGCGCTCCCAAATTTTCTAATTTTATTGCATTTTGTATATGTTGTACCCGATTTCGAGTTTCACCCGACTCTTTGTCAGGTACCCGATTTGAGACGACTCGAAATCGAGTACTTGACTTCGAGTTGTCCCAAATCGGGTACCCGACTCAGAGTCGGGTGAAGCTCGAAATCGGGTACAACATATATAAAGTCTGTTTTTTTGCAAATAGCCAGTTGCGGATTTGTAGTTTCTACTTTTTTGTAGTTTGGACTCCATTTCGAAGGCATAGGTTCAAATTCGGGTGACGAACTTTTCTTTTTGCCTCATTTTGTGTTTGCAAAGATGTCAAGAAAACTATTTTTTAGAAAATAAAAATCGACAAAGTCAGTCCGTAACGTGCGCCAACTGCACGCATAAAGTCGAGGGTTCGATCCCGCGCAGAGCCATTTCTTTTTGCAGTGTCCAAAATCGATAAAAATTTTTGCCTAGGGATATTTTTAGCCCAAAAACACAAATTTGATGTTTTTAGTACTCCAAAATCTCAGTAAATACGATTTTTTAAAATTTTAATGCAAATTTAGGCGTTTTTATAAAAATTGAAAAAATTATTTTTCGGAGGTTTTGAAGTAATAAAAACATCAAATTCGTGTTTTTGGGCAAAAAAAACTCCAACCATCGCTTCGAATTCTCGAGCATTTTCTGCGCCTGTTCCTTCTATGCCACTCGTGCTCCAGCTTGTTACAATTCAATGTCTTGTCCCCGCTGTTCTAGTGCTGTCAGCTCGGTGTCGTTCGCATCTTCCGTACCTTCATTGTTGTTGTTATGATCTGCATTTTCCTCTTCCGACGATGAATAATAATTAGGCCTACGACAATTAGCCTTGAATGAGAGCGGTTATTTAGCATTAATTTACGATAATTAGCGTTGTTTAGCGCGGAACTTTAAATTTTTCTGTTGTAAAAAGCTCGTTGTAAAAGCTCGTAAAAGGCTCTAACACTAGATCGACTAGCCGATCCTGAATAAAGAACGATGTTTAACTATCGGCTGAATTTCAGGATTGGTTACTACATATATGAGAAGATAAAAAATTGATAGAAAGAGTTTGGGGCCGGATCTCCAACTCTTTATCAGTACATAGTTCATAAAATAAAACCTGTGCTTGTTCTTCATCAGTATACATTTTGTCTACTAACTCATTAATACAGTCCATTGATGGAATTTTCATAACGCATATATAAACGGGGTCTTTTTGATCGTTTACAAAAATGCTGGTTTTATATATTTTTGAAGTAAAGCCTTGGCCGACACTAATATCCACAGCGGTAATCTTAAATATTGATTTAAAAAAATAATAAAAAATAAAATCTTACCAAAGTCACTTCACCTTCATTTAAAGATTGTTCAAATGTTGTGTCATATTGTTTAAGGGTATTTAAAATCCAGTCATAGGTGAGACCCGTAGTGGCAACTTGTTCATTACGTAAATTTGGAAGACACTTAATCAGCATATTTGATCTAATTTCTCTGTAAGTACATAAATTCAAAAAGTGGTCAAATCGAGTCTTACACGCTTATAATCACTTCTATACACTCGAGTCCTTTTAGGAAGGAAGTGGGCGAAAGGCTTGATAAAAGCCAGACCCTCTCCCCCCCCACAGTGGCGTTGGGAGAAGGGTCGGATAGGGGAGGTATTCCCAAAAAAGTTGATTTTTCCCAAAAAGCATAAGGGGGCCCTTATGTATAGGAATTTTTTAATTTTGGCCCACTAAGGGGCACTCCCCGCTCTCTTGCCTACGCCACTGCCCCCAAAAAGATTGAGCACTTATGTGCCTCTTTCACTCTTTTTCTCATATCAAAACTTTTTTCCTTGCTTTTCTCTCAAATAAGCCGTGATAAAATAAACTATTAAAAAAATTTAAATATAAACTATGGCCTTTTATATCTCTCGGAAAAACCTTTTTTCCGATAGATAGATAGATAGATAGATAGATAGGAAAAAATAAATTTGAATAGTAAAAACCTAAAATGACCAAATTTTATGTATAACTCGTGTATTTGATAAACTAGCAATGGAAACCCTTTTTATTCCAAAATTTTTCCATGTCGGAGAATGGGTATACAGGGGAGAGCAATGCTCTAGGATTTGAAACCAAAATAATTTTAATCAAATTTCAGGCACGCACTTATACTACACTTATTTTGCATAATATTGCACAACAATATCGTGATTTACAATCTAGTGTGTGATGGTCGATGATTAAATTTTGTAAGAAAATAAAACCTGTTCAACAATATGATCATGCGAGTCTCTTAAAACAAAATTTGTACATCTAAATTTAGAGACTCGCATAATCACCTAGAATTAGACTAACAAATTTGAATAGTAAAAATCTAAAAAGACCAAATTTTATGTATAACTCGTGCATTTGATCAACCATCAATTCATATTTCCTGTTTGAAAGTAAATTTATCTAACGCGAGACATGGGCATAAAAAGGGTTTAGAATAAGGCCGTGCAGAACACAATACAGCACAAGTTTGTACCAAATTGTTTGATGATTGAACAACTAAGGAAAATATACTAAAAAAATTTTAAAAAAAGGTTCTTTATACATAAATTTCGAAGTAAGATTTCAATATCAAAATGTAATGAGTCTAACATGTTGAGATATTTACCGACTAATTTCTCTTTTGCTCTTTTATTATAGGTTAAATTGCCACGCTAGATAGATTTTGTATTTGTAAAAAAATATTTCAAATTAGAGTCTATGAGTAATCAATCTATAACTCCGAGAGCATTCAAAGGACACAAATTTAGTCCACGAGTACAATTATTATTGGCAATAACTTGCTAGAAATAATTTTATTTGTTAATCTTGTAAAATTGTTCTTTCGATCTAGATTGTTTTGAGCTATTGAAACTCTTATACTCAATATAGGCGTGACCAGGGAAATTCTATGTATGTGGAAGAATTAAAATGAATTAAAAAAAATTAATATAAATTTTCAAAAATAC
Source organism: Acrobeloides nanus (assembly GCA_900406225.1). Classification (NCBI taxonomy): domain Eukaryota; kingdom Metazoa; phylum Nematoda; class Chromadorea; order Rhabditida; family Cephalobidae; genus Acrobeloides; species Acrobeloides nanus. The sequence continues at coordinate 40,934 of OZJO01002549.1, read as the reverse complement.
AATTCAAAAATATGGCACTATAACTTTCGCCATTTTTCATGTTTGTCACGACAACTTTCGTCATGTACCTTTCGCCACGTTGCCAAAAAACTATAACTTTCGCCACGTTCGTGTCAATATACATATTTATTGCAAATCAGGCAACTCAATTAGTCTGAAATTAAATTTATTAACATAAAAGTGGCAAAAGTTACGTGGCGAAAGTTATCGTCGTGAAAGTTACGTGACGAAAGTTATGTGGCGAAAGTTACATGGCGAAAGTTATCGTGACGAAAGTTATAGTGCCGAAAATATGCTCAAATATCAATTCAATTTACTAGCCAATCGGAATGAATTTCTTCCAGTACTTTTACGGCATCTTCAAGTGCAAGTTTTGCTCGAAGAAGCAATTTTTCATTTTTAGCTTCTTGTATTGATTTTGCTGTTTCATCTAGTCCATTAGTGCTGGTAAACATGACATTAAACATGGCTAATATTATAGCTTGATTAGCCAAGGCATATTGATATCCTTTTTTGAACTAGAAATTAATTTTTTGTAAAAAAAGTAAAAAATTTACTTCAGCTACACCAAATTCAGGTTTTTTGCCATTTAATGCCATAAATTTAGTCAAGTTTTCATGATAAAAATCGAAAATGAAAGTTTCTAGTTCCCGTCGCAATTCTGCATCTGTACATAGAGTCATGATCCGTGCTAGATCAAATGCAGGATTGCCTAAAATTTAATTTATACGAAAAGTATGCAATGTGTTTTACCTTCAAAAGCAATTTGAAAGTCTATAAAAGCGGCAACTTTGGTAGGTATTGATTCATCGGTTTTACGCTCCCAGAGAACATTATTAGTCCATAAATCTCCTAATTGGACTAATGAAGGTAATCCTAAAAGAAGATTTTTGTTTTAATCTAGTCGAAATCAAGATTTCGACATGACAGAACATGCTTGGATCTGTGCCAGAAACTATCATGTATCGGGCCACGGTCCGTTAATCGAGATGGACCCCTCGGTGGCGTAGGCGAGTGGGGGCAGAGGGGGAGGTGTCCTCTAATGAGTGAATTTTTTAACAGTCCTCTGATCATAAAGGTTCCCTTTATGTTTTTTTGGAAAAAACAGTCTATTTGGGGAAGTGTCACCCCTTAACCGACCCTTCTCCTACGCTACTGGGTCCCCTAGCTTAAGAATTGAGCAGCGATTTTTGCTATAAAAATGGCTATCCGAGTTACTAACTATAGTTGGCCTAGATGATAGGTTCTTAAAAAATTGATCTATTACTCATCCCTGAAAAAAGTGGATATAACAAAATTTACCTAAATCTTGAAAACATTCTTTATAAATATATCGTGAGATATCCTTAGAATATATTGTTTTATCAAGCTTTTTTAGCAGTTCATCAAAAACTCCTAAATTTAAAAATATTATATTTTATACATGTAGATTTTTACCTGGATGATCCTCTACGAGTTTGCTCAAGATCATTTTCACCATCTGGTCCATGTCATCATCTTCAAAAGGAATTTTTTCAAAACGTTTTTTCCAATTTTGTTCGTTTGTCAATTGGTGTGCATGAAATGAGGCAAGATGTTTTACTATGGTTTTTATCTAAAACGTTAATTTAAGAATTTTTTAGTCTTGGTATCCAATTTCACTCAAATAATCTCTTACTTGAAACGTTTGTAGTGTCACAAAAATTCCAAGAGTTTGAGCCGTTCCACTTAAATCTTCCATAATTATCACACCAAGTTGCTTTTCTTTCTTCACGGATTTTTGTGTGTAAAAAATTTTTGGGGTGGGAAAATTTTCGACATCTTTGAAAAGCTCATAAAAATCACATTCAACATTGTGGAGTTTTTCCAGCATTGACTCCATTGGAGGCGCCTAAACTTGTAAAATGTATGTACCTAGTTCTTTATATAAAATTTGTATTATTTTACCTTGAAGAAAATAGGCAACCCCTCCCCACCCCCAATTTCAAAAAGTTTGCGGAGGGACGTTTGGGTCCAAGAATCTAATGCTTTCTTTTATTTTTTGTGCACTGTGAGAAAATTTTGTGTGGCCCAAAAATTGTCGCCTACTGTGATCCACTTCTCCCCAGTAGGGGGCTCATGAGCAGTTATGAAGGCCCCCAAATCGGAAATTTTTTTGATAAAAATGGCCTTTTAGAGGCTTGGGCCGCACATCCGGGGTGATTTTTACAACTCTAAAAATGGATCGGATCGATTTTTCTTTTCTGTGCTGAGCCGTAAAAAATCGCAGAGTTTTGATAAATCTATCCAAGAGAGGATAAAGGTCAGTTCGAATACCAAACTCAGGCCACTATATGCGGATACGGCTATGAGCTCTGGACAGGAATTTTTGACTAGGCATTAAATTTTACTTTCATAACTTACATCCTTCTTTTCATTTTCACTGAATATATCATCCATAATCTCTGCAGCACAATCTGTAGTCGGAATTTTCATAAGAAAATTATAACTAGGCTCTTTTTGTTCATCGACAAAAATGCTTGTTTTGTAAATTTTTGAACAATAACCTGTATTGGCACTGATATCATGAGCCGAAATCTAAAAATTGTAAAAAGTTTCAACGAAAACAAAAAAGACAAAACAATTCTTACCAATGTAACAACATGACCATTTAATATCTGATTAAAAGTCGGGTCATGTGTTTCAAATATATTCAAAATCCATTCATATGAAAGACCAGTTGTTGAAACATGGTGATTTAAAAGTTCTGGAAGACATTTAACTTGCATGCTTGTTCTGAAAGAGTGTTAATTTAAAGGAATAAATGAAAAGTACCGGGAGCCGAGCGTTCTGCGCTTCGATTTCTCCGAGAGTGACTCCGTGCGCACTTCCGAGCGACGCTCCCCATTAAAAAAGACTAGTCTCAAAATTCCGGCACTATTACTTTTTTCACGTTTATTTTCACGCTTACTTTTTTCACGTTTTCTATTTAAATTTGTTCTCAAAAATTCAAATAATTTTTGCCACTCTTATGCAGAATTTATGCTTGCCGCGCCAAGTGCTACTGCGGCGGCATCAAAATGCAATTTTTGAGAAAAAGTTCAAATAAAACACTTGAAAAAAGTAAGCGTGAAATACCAAAAACGTGAAAAAAGTAATAGTGCCAAAGTTCCACATCGACCCATATAAAATTTTTTTGCGAAAGGGTCCAAAAATGGCCAAAAAGGGAAAAAGATCAAAAAGAGGTAAACTCTGAATGGGGTTTTAGACCCCTTCAAGCAACCAAATTTCATCATCTACCACAAATTCGAATGCGCCGAGACGAGCGCTATAGAAATAAAAAGAAATTATCGAAAAAGGGATGCGATTTGACCGAGCTGGTCACCAAATTGCTGAAAAATCGCCCAAATTGTCATTTGGATGCAAAAAGAAATGAGCACAAAAGTACGCATCATGGAAATATAATTTCAAAAATTTTCTCATCCCTGACTTGTATATTATACTCGCAAAAGACCGCATTAAAAAGCTGTACTGGAGCCTTAAACTTTAAAAGAGTTAAAAAACGCAGTGATTTATCCATATACCGGATAGTAAGATTTATTAGAGACTCTTTAAAATAAACTCTTTAAAAAATTGATTTTTTATAAGACGAAAATTTATTGAAAAACCGTAAAAGTACTTTGCCTTATCATTATTGTGAGGTCAAGATGACGTCTACAAGAATTTTATACAGGTATTGTACAGGGTGGCCCATAAAAAAGTGACTTTTGCGATTTTTTGGGACCCAGTTCACACAGTTTTTCTCATAACATAAATTTTGTCACAAAAAGTGATGTTCCACAAAGTTGTCCGTCGTGATCTCAGGAACAACTTTGTAGAACATCACTTTTTGTGAAAAAATTTCTGTTATGAAGAAAATCCTTATGAACCGGGGCCCAAAAAGCCACTTTTTATTGGGCCACCCTGTACAATAAAGAGGCCGATTAATTGCTTTTTACTCTTAAATTATCGATTAAGAAGTTTCACTAGATAGATTTTGTTTTTATAAAAGATAGTTAAAACTAGAGTCTATGAGAAATCAATCTATCATTCGAAAGCAAACAAAGAACATAAATTTGATCACATGCGGAGTGCAATTTTATTAAAAAATAAGTTGCGTGTTCTCATCGCACGTCTTACAGGGCGATTTAAAAGTTCCCGATCACTTTGAAATTTTATGACTACACAAATATATAAAAGCCAAATGAAAAGTAATTATATTAGAAATGTTTGCACTTTTGTTGAATTATTATTTGATCGTTTGTAAACATCCATTTATTTTTTGTAGCAAAAATAGCTGAATTTCGACCAGCAATATTGAAACTGTATGAAAAAAGGAAATCAATTTGTGAAAAACTGTTATGGAGCTGTTGATTTCATCACACCAGAGGAGTGCCCAGCTCATACACCTCAATTGAATACGACGAATTATTCGGTTTGAAGTATTCTGGAAGCGGCAACATGTTCGAAGCCACACAAAACAGTTGAATCGTTGAAGCGAGCTCTGGTGAAGACCTGGAATGAAAAAATCACAATGGAGCGTTTAAATAAGATCGTCGATGACTTCCCGAAACGATTAAAATCGTTTCGGGAAGTCATAGGAGGGCAAGAGGACTCATTCCTCCAGCTTACTCTCTCATCAGTCCAAACATTAACGGAATCTTTTCATTGGCTGGTCAGTCGAAAGGTTCCTTATTAAATTTTTTGGCTGGATGTCAGTAGCATCCCATTGGTAGCTCTTATCTTATGCCCCCTCCACTTTCTCATGTATGATACCGTTTTCAGATGACACGATTTCGTTCATGGTTCAGTTGTATAGATCATACACGAAATTTCAAAACCACAGAGTTCTAAAAATACCAAATCCATTTGGCCGCCGCTATTGATATTTGTGTAGATTTTCCAATTTTAGAACGCATTGATACAATTTAAATAAAAACATTGCTTGCAAATCTAAACAGGCTCCAAAACAATCTTCGTCTAAAAATAGCATCAAGGTTGAATAAAAACTTATGGTCGATTCAACGTGACAAAGACTTTCATGCACAAAAACAAGTTAATTATTTCACATAGCCTGATCATATTTACCCTTACTTGCTTCATAGCTTTGTTAGAATTTTTATACTTCTAACAAGTAAGAGTAATTTTCTTATATAAAACTTGTAATGTCTATTTGTTCAGATTAACTTTTGAATGTGCAATCCAAACTGTTAACACCACAAAAAAAGTTGAAGAGGATGATGAGAGAAGACGATTGACACCAAAATCATCGAAATCGGAGACAGAATTTTTTCGCTTTGTACCCCTTACCAAGGGGAAAAATTGACTAACCTATGAGTATAAACTACTATAAGGTTTATACTCTAGGGTATAGAAGAGCCGCTAGTAAGCGTCACTCGGAAGCTCCGCTTGGGGATCGCAGCTCGGAAGCACCGCTCAGGAGCGCCGTAGGCCCTCGGTTTCCAGTTTATTTAAAATTGATACATTAACCGCACTAGCAGCGCACTAGCCGTTGTGACATTCCACTATGTCACGACGCTAGTTGTTGTGACATGCGTTGTGACGTCACAACGATGTCACAACGCATATCACAACGGCTAGCATCGTGACATAGTGGAATGTCACAACAGCTAGTGCGGAAAAATGCGTGTCACGACGGCTAGCATTCACCCTAAATTAGAGTCTAACAACTTACAATTACAAGTCGGCTTACAACTTGTATTGTAAGTTTATTTATAACGACGAACAAACTTTGTAATTACAATCATTGTAAGCTTCCAATACTTACAATTCCATAGCTTACAATTATTGTAAGCTTACAATACTTACAATTTCATGGCTTACAATTATTGTAAGCTTACAACATTTGTAATTTCAAAGCTTACAATTATTATAAGCTTCCAATACTTACAATTTCAAAGCTTACAATTATTGTAAGCTTACAATTTTAAGCTTACAATTATTGTAAGCTTCCATTACTTACAATTCCATGGCTTACAATTATTGTAAGCTTACAACATTTGTAATTTCAAAGCTTACAATTATTGTAAGCTTAAATTTTTAGACTTACAATTATTGTAAGCTTGCATTACTTACAATTCTATAACTTACAATAATTGTAAGTCTAGAAATTGTAAGTATTGTAAGCTTACAATAATTGTAAGCCCAAAATTATAAGCTTACAATAATTGTAAGTTTTAAGTTTAGACTTACAAACATTGTAAGAGCACAATTAAACGGCTTAAAACAATTGAAGCCGTTTATTTTTAAACAAACAAAGATTATTTACACTAGAATGAAAAAGAATATAAAAATAAATAAACATCGAAATAGCCCCAGATTAGTGATATAAAATTATCAAAAATTAAAATTTCTTTTTAATGAGTATAAACGATTTTTGTACTTATTTCATGTTCAAGAAAAGACAATTTTATTTTATAAAAAAATAAATAGCGATAAAAAATTATAAAATACCGAGATATGACATGTATTAAGTTGATCAATAAGTTCAAAAAAATGCTCTAATTTCATCATTTTTCATCCGTTTCGATGAAATTTTTTTCGGTAGTGGGTAAGAGTATATGCCGAATACTTTCTAAAAAAAATTGGATCAATCGACCTTTTTGAGCGAAACTCATGTTTTAGTGTCAATATACAGAATTTTTCAAAAAATTGGTGTTTTTCAATGTTACAAATGAATTTTAAAATGTCGATATTTAGTTATAGAAGTCGAATTTTGACGAAACTTTCTACCTTACTGGGGGTTTTTCTAGTCGGGGAATCGATTGCGTGCATTTTCGAGTCATGAAAAAATTTCTCTAATCTGATTCAGGGAATACAAATTTTTGAGCCATTTTAGGGGTATAAAAAACCCCGATTTTTTGAAAAAGTCTGGATATTGACTCAAAGACATGAGTTTCGCTCAAAAAGATCGATTCGATCGTATTCAGCATACACTCTTACCACTACTAAAAAAATTTCAAAATTTCATCAAAAACGAGCGAAAAATGCCGATTTTCTACATATTTTTTGGGCGGCAACAACTTATGTTACAATCCAATAAATCCATTTTAACCCACAATTCCAAAACTAATTCCCCGACCCCGGTAAAAAGCGATCCCGTCCGATCTGGCAAGTTAAGCAACGTTGAGACCGTCAGGTTCGATCCCCGGAGGTGTAAAACTTTTGAAGTTCAAAAAATTCTTTTATAAACAATGAGCAAAAAAGTTTTGCTCCATTGTATGTAAAAGAATTTTTTGAACTTCAAAAGTTTTATACCTCCGGGGATCGAACCTGTGGGCCTAACTTATTTAAGGGGATTCGAACCCTCGATCTGTAAAACTTAATGTTGCCTGCCATCTTACCGTGGTCGGAGAATTAGTTTTGGAATTGTGGGTTGAAATGGATTATACTCACTACGAAATAAAATTCCATCGAAAACGGATGAAAAAATATGATGAAATTAGAGCATTTTTTTGAACCGCAAATACTTATTGATCAACCCAATAAAAAAACAAAGAAGCGAAAACTATTTCCGGTGATATTTGCTCATATAACTCTAACCCTTATACACAGCATGCTGATATTTTTCTAAGGTAATCATATCGATGAGGTGAGAGATGGTTTCAGGGTCTAAATTTCCCCTGTCTGACGGTGTCATTCTGTTGAGTACACTAAACAATCTTTCAAGAAAACATGAAGACGCCGGTATTGCCAGAATACGTTTGGCCAATCTACTCAAATAGGGGAAAGCATTACTATTCCCTTTCCAAAATTCTAAGACACTGTGGTACTCTTCCAAATCTTTGAACTCGAGATCTAGATAATTGTCAATTTCTAATGAGATTCGATTTTCAGATTCTTGTGTAAAACGCCTGAAGGACGATTTTGAAGACGGTTCATCCCTTTTAGGCATAAAATTTTTAGCCTCTGCTTTAAGAATTTTTATATGCTAAAAAGGAGTTAAATTTTAGAAGACCTAAATAAACTCTATACCTCTTCGATTTCATTGTCTGCTTCAAATTCTAGCAAATGATGTTTATTAAAAGGATCAAGAAGCAGTGCCAAGTAGTGCATTTCTTTAAAAGTACCTTCGAACTTATGTTTCAAAACGTGTTCAGCGACAATTCCCATCGCACGTAATGACAACTTTTTTTCCTTTTGTAAGTCTTGATAACGTTTCAAAAGATCATGATATACTACAATTACACAATTTATTGTAGGTTCAGATTCCATCTAAATGAGCATATTTTAGCTATAAAAGCCCGACTTTTGTTACTCTGAAGTGGTTACCACTCATTTTAGAACGTGAGGTAGTAACCACCCCACTTTTGCAAAAGTGGGGTGGTTATCACCAGGGTTGCACGCGAGAATATTCCCAATTCCCGGCAATTGGAAAAGTTTGGGGATATTCCATTTTCCTTCGAAATGCGATTACAAATTATGATATTATCATAACGCAAGATTCACTCGGAGTCAACTTTTTTTTAAATTTTAAAAAAATATGTAGGGGTCAGGGAAATTTTTTAAAATTTGTTAAAGAAAGTGGGGTGGCAACCATGTTACCTCAAAAAACTCAATGGCATTGTGTAAAGGTTTAATAACGTTAACATAATCTTGTAAATATGACTCCGTTGATAATGCTCCTTCAAGTGCTTGAATAGCATTTTGGTTGGAAGCCAACTTAAGACGGATCAAATCAATATCAGAAATGTTGAGCTTCAAAAATTTTTCCATGCTATTTTTCCTGGTAAGCCATCGACCTTCGGAATAAAGTGTAAGATTTACTGATGTGGAATGTTTGAGCTCCAGACGATCACTAAAATATACGGTAGAATACAATATTATAATAAAAGTTAACTAATAACGACAAAATATAATCACAACATTATGTTCCCTTTGTCACTTTCTACAGCATTTTTAAAAAATTTAAACGGTACGTTTTTTGTTGCTACATTTTTCAGTAAAAAATTTTCAATAGCAAAATTCAATAAAACTAAGCAAATCGATAACTCGTTTTTTTAATTAAAGAAAATAACAAACTTGACGGCATTTATAACATGAATAGCATTCTTCATAGTTGTGTCAACAGTTTCGATTTCAGAAGAAACATAATTTTCCAATTGCATAACTAACGTGAACTTGGGTGACTTGTATGGTTGAACTATCCTCTTAGCCGTAGTATTACAAAGATGGCAGTTGCAATCAATACGGTGGCAATCAGCAAATGCTGCCTTCATCGCGGCTTCTTCGTCCGTAACGATCCATACGTTTTTCAAAATGTTTTCGCTCAAATTATGTCGATTCAATGTAGAATTAAAATCATTTCGAATAGAACGTGCATCTTTTCCCCATAGATTGTGAATGTCCAAAAGGAAGTTTCGATATACCCTAAAAAAGATTATAATGACGAATGAGATCAGTCATATAGAAAAATAAAAATATTGAATTTTGGAAGAATATTGAAAAATTTTGGAAGAAAAATCATTTTTCTTAACAAATATACAGAATGGGGCATTCTTCCATATTCTATTCCCTTGTAAGGTAACTGCCCCAACTTGATAATTGGAAAATTTCAAAACTCAATATTTTTAATCATATAATTTTATAAAGGGGGTGTAACATTTATGGCTTATTCTCGAAAAATCGAAAAAAAATTTTTTTCCGATTTTTTTCTAAAAACCGAATTTTAAGGTTAATTTCTAGACGAAAATTCGCATTTTCGAAAAATGAAAAATTAACCTTGATCCTGAAATTCAGGGTAAAATGAGTTTCGACGCGAAAATTTTTTTCTGATTTTTTTCTAAAAACCTATTATTTGGAATATTTGAAATTGAAATAAATTATTATTTGGAATATTTAAATACATTATCTAAAAACAAATCATAACAATCAGGGTAAAAACTGACTATCTTTTATTTCGAACGGAGTTCGAACGAAGAAATAAAATATTGGAACAATGATCTAATTCAATATCAAAAAATCGGAAAAAAATTTTCGCGTCGAAACTCAGTTTTACCCTGATTTTCAGGGTTAATTTTTCATGCTTTGAAAATGCGCGCAATCGATTTTTCGCCTTAAATTACCCTAAAAAGTCGGTTTTTAGAAAAAAATCGGAAAAACTTTTTTTCGATTTTTTGAGAATAAGCCATAAATGTTACATTCCCTTTAAGGTCTTTGCGAAAAAATTAGCTGCTAACTCCTCAAGATAAAAAGTTAGAAAATTTATTTTTTTGTAAGTCTCGAGTTCTGATCTTGCGTGTGACTATATAAATTTTTGCCTGATTTTTAGGATGAGAATTGAAGCAATTGATCAATTATTATATTTTTTTAATGAATTTTTAATTATAGAATTTTATCTTTCGTTACTCATAATTTTTTATCCATGTGACTAATTTTTTCACCAAAAATTTAAAAAAATTATTGAATAAAAAATTCAAAGAGTTTTGATATTCTCCGGCTATCAAGTTGCACAGTTCCCGTGTTAGAACTGACCAAGAAATAGAATTTTTATTGCAAAGAAAAGATTGTAGCAAAAGGGCATTTTTATTGTAAAAAATGTATACGACAAAACATACCAATCATTATCGATGAAATGGACAGCAACTCCGGCATATCGAAAATTTTTAGATGTGCAATCCATGCTGAAGGCTCCTCCATTTTCCATAAGATTTGATAAAATGTACGCGTCAAAAGGACCTTTGAGAGAATCCACTTGATTAATGACAGACCTTGCGATAGTTACATGAGATGGCAATACTTGATCAACTGTTGGTGGCTTGTATAAGTGCCCTTTAATAACCGATTCACGACCCCAATTAAAGCTAAAAAAAGGTTTATTAAAAATAACACTTTTTTGAATTTTTTTGTAAAACTGAACAGATTTATCTATCTTATGCAAATGATTCGATGCCTGATCGTCTATTTTTACAATATTAATATATTTTAATTTAAATTGATTTTTAAACAAAAAACTGCAGCTTAATATTGAGAGAAAAGAACATGTTTACCTAAGCTGCATAATCAAATCAATAAAACCACGAAAACCCTGATGATTCACGGTGTTGAAGGCGATACAATCGATTGCACACATTCTTGCTAATGATCGCGTAATTTCTTTCTTGGTCTCATCTGGCACGATATAGCTTTCAGGTTCTGAATGAGAAATGCCTATACAGTGATTCATATGATAAGTTAATGGTCCCGTGTCGTGAGCAGTATAGACGTTATCACATCTATTACAAATGATAGCTATATGGGCATTTGTTTGTTTATTGAAAACCTTAAAAAAGCTTTTAGAAAATGAAAATTTCATTAAATCAATATTGTAGGAGGGCTATTGGACAGTTCATAGCAAACAGTTCATATGCGACATTTTCAAGTGGGTGTCCCTTTTTATTCTTATCGATTTTTACAATGGTGTAAAAAACTTTCTTATATATTTTTATCCGTTCTTTTTCCGTAATTCCGTTGAATCCAACTAATAGTTTATTAAAAATACCTTCGAGAAAACACCCCTTCTTAAGACGCCTCTTTTTTCAAGAATTCCATTTTTTAAACCTTCTTTAATTTCTTCTTTGCTTTCCTGCGTCAATCTGGCGTCAAGTTTAAATGGAAAAGTATTCGGTATTGCTAATGCCATTCTCATTCTTTCAGCTGCACCCATTTGTGGTTGAGGATTACTGACTAGAAATAATATTCATTATAATCTTTAGTTATTATATTTACCGGACATTGGTGAAGACGGTGAGTTTTCAGCACCCGAAGATGTAGACATAGGTGATAACGGAGAACTTGCTTTGAGACTACGTTTTCTAGGTTGATGAGACATTTCGAATGTTAAGTGTAATTAGAAAATTATCATAAACACTAAATTGTCAAAACAAATTATCAGCATAAGGGCTTCCACTAATTTGTTCCGACGCTTTCGGAACGGTTTTCGATCACTAATGACATCACTAATTCGTTCCGACGCATTCCGAAACGATCACTAAATACCGTTCCGACGTCTGAACGGCCTATTAGTGATCATCTCGGAACGTGTCCGAACATGCCGGAACGAATTAGTGATGCTATTAGTGGCCCATTAGTGATCTCAAAAATTTCTGAGCAAATTAGTGGAAGCCCCAACCTGCAAAATCGAAAATTTATATTCGATAATTATTTTTGTTTAAAAAAATTTTCAACAATATAAGATTAAGTGAACTCGAATTTAAAAAAATTTCTATGCGCACTCTCTTATTAGAGCTATTGCATAAACGGGTAAGATCTCTGGCCAATAATTGTTTATGCTGATTTTTATAGTTAGTTCTTCAAAACATGTTGTTTTGCTTAAATGCCCGCTGCGTAGTTAGCATAGACAAAACGTGCAGTTCAATTTGGTCAACACCCACTCCGATCGGTTGGCATAGATAGGTTAATAGGGAAAAACATGCTGTTCAATTTGGTCAACAACCACTCCGATCGGTTGGCATAGATGGGCTGATAGGAAACAACATGTTGTTCAATTTGGTCAACAACCACTCCGATCGGTTGGCATAGATGGGGTGATAGGGAAAAACATGCTGTTCAATTTGGTCAACACCCACTCCCTCCGATCGATCGACATAGACGTGTTGGTTACGCCATTTATTTTCAACTTATAAATATTACCTTTTCATTTTGGATTTCTGTTGCCATCTTGAACACTTGTAATTTTTCTATAATCAAAATGGGTGGATGTCATAGTTGCGAGTGGAAACACTTGTCGGATGCGCAAGTCAAGACTTTTTGTAGTATTTGCCAGTCCTTGAAAAATTTTGATGTCGAACAACATCAGCAAACCATGGTCATTAATGAAATTAAGACGATAGAGTATGTTTTTTATTTATAAGTCTATTGTCACCTTGTGAGGGTGTAAACTTATTGCCAAGGGACAAAAGTTTTTTCGAATTTTCAAAATTCAGCTTTGAATATAAGTTTTCTTCTGAAATTTTCAAAAATTTTAGCTTTGTTTCTCAAAAAGCTTTTGATCTTTAGGAAAAAATACAGAGTTAGCAAAAAACCATAAATTTTCAAAAATAAGGTTTATTTTTATGCAAGAAATCTATTGCGACAAAAAAATTTTTAAAAATTTTTCTGTACAGAAAATTTTCAAATGTGCAGTTTTTTTGCTCACCCTGTACTCTCTTTCTAGGCAATAACCTTCGACCTTGTAAAAGCAAAAAATGATTATTTTGAATGAATTTTTCTAATTTAGTAACAATCATGATCGCTTAATCTTGATCTTCGCAATTTTTATGGCATTTGTGGCTGGAATCGCGGTCGGATATATCATGAAGTGCGTGAGCACGAATTGGAAAGAGTACACTCGTAAATTCTGAAATAACTTTTTATAAATGCAATCAAAATTTTTTCATTTACTGTTGATTTATTTGATTTATTAATTGCATTTAGAAATAAATTTTTTAAAACATTAATCATATTTTGGGTCAATTAAAAAAACTAAACTTTTTCATCTTTGGCATAATCAAGACACACTATAGATACAAAATTGATAATGAAAAAAATCCTTTGAAAAAATATTGAAAAAAAGATTGTATAAAATTGAAAATTTATGATGGTCGTAAGTCATATAATTGTTCTATTATAAGTTTTGTAACCCTAAACTTGAAATTTACAATAATTGTAAGCCATGAAATTGTAAGTATTGGAAGCTTACAATAATTGTAAGCTTTGAAATTGTAAGCATTGGAAGCTTACAATAATTGTAAGCTTTGAAATTACAAATGTTGTAAGCTTACAATAATTGTAAGCTTTGAAATTGTAAGTATTGGAAGCTTACAATAATTGTAAGCTTTGAAATTGTAAGTAATGGAAGCTTACAATAATTGTAAGCTCAAAATTGTAAGCTTACAATAATTGTAAGCTTTGAAATTGTAAGCATTGGAAGCTTACAATAATTGTAAGCTTTGAAATTACAAATGTTGTAAGCTTACAATAATTGTAAGCTTTGAAATTGTAAGTATTGGAAGCTTACAATAATTGTAAGCTTTGAAATTGTAAGTATTGGAAGCTTACAATAATTGTAAGCTTTGAAATTGTAAGTAATGGAAGCTTACAATAATTGTAAGCTATGGAATTGTAAGTATTGGAAGTTTACAATGATTGTTCGTTCGTATTTTTGGAATGTTTGTAATTGTTTGTAATTTGTTAGACTCTACCCTAAATCACTGTCATATGACAATCTCTAGAAGGATTTAACATTAAACTATTTTTTACTCATGTCAACGATTATTTACCTACTCCATCTTTTAAACGAGTGCTTGGCATTTGTCCTATCAATTTCTAGCAATACTTTGCTATTGTATTTAATCCAAACATATTCTACTAGAGAACTAAGAGCGTATAGCCAAGTTTTGCTGCAAACTTGTTGTGTCGACATGTTTTTCACGATAATTGGGTTTATTACTAAATTGGTAAAATTTTTGTTTATCAACAGGGCCGTATGAACCAGAGCGTCCGCGGAGAGACCCCACAATCCCCCACCCAATCATAAGGATCTTTTTTGGTAATTTCTTTTTGCCTTCTACCAGTGAAAACATAAAGGTATTTTTTGTCAGATCTTCAGTCTTGGAAATGGCTGAAGGCCTGAAAAATTAAAAGGCACTAATTTTGGAATAAACTTTTAGCAAGCAGAATTTAATGATGGTGTCTGGGTTATGTGGGCTAGTGGATTCTTGTCTAGTCTTGCATATCCGTACAACTATTTTTTAATGATGATATGGGTGTTTGGGTTTATATTTTGTTTAGTAGCATTACCGATTCCTTTCTTTTATAGATATTCGCTAGTTTGCAAGTAAGCATTGCTAGTTCGGACCTAAAAACAAGTCCAGATCAATAAATCCAGATCATAAGTGAATAGCATACCCGGGTAGATGAGTCCATATTTTCAAAAAATTTGCGGAGAGAGGGGTAAAGGGGCAACTTTGAAAATTTTGCGGCCCGCCTCCTCCCCCGAGTTGACGACCAAAAAAACTGGCAAAATTTGTTCTTTCGCAAAAAGTCGTTTAAAATTTTCGTCAATTTTTTTGCGGGGGAAGGGGTGAAGAAACTAGTAATCATCTTTACGGTAGGGGTCCATTTCTAGAGCCCCTCCGCCCAGATATGATGAATAGGCGTGTAGATCTTTGCAATCGCATATTTTTTTAAATCTATACCCTACTCCCTATTCATGATTAACCCAGGAATCTTGAACAATAGTTCTTTGACAATTTCAGTCTCTAGGTTCAGTTAGCTCTAGCCGCATTTTATGTTTATTTTTATAGAGGAAAAATCCTTAGTATAAAAATTTTCATCATATTATATCTTATCGCAGCTATTTTCGCATTTTGTATAGCTGTTTACACTGGCAACACTTTTATATTTACTGATGAAACACTAGAAATAGGCACAAAAGTTTTAAATATTTCTCGTTCATGGTGGGAAGATGAAAATGGACGATTACCTTTATTTATAGCAAGCGACGTGGTAATTTTAAGCTTTGATTAAAAAGAAGCATTAAACTTTTTTCAGACAAATATTAAATTTATTGGTTTAATCGTCCTTGCTTTTATATTATCTATGGGTATATATGGATCAATCTTATTTTTCCTGATAAAAATTCGACTTCGATTACTGTCTACCAAACATGTTATGAGCATGAAAATGAATGTTATTCATTCACAGCTTACTAATACTTTAATAGCGCAGGTTTTTATTTTATACTGAAATAAAGCAACATATACTGGGTGTCGAGAGACCCAAAACCTCTCATGGGCGTTGGGGACAGTCAGACTTGAAATTACCACTTTTTAGGCCCTATCTCCGCTGATAACCACCATCATCCCTTTAACCATCGCTGCTTCCGGCCTTTTACTAAAAATTCGAACAACTGGAGTTGGTTTAGCAATAGTTAGTATGGTCGTCTGGGTCACTGTTATCAACCCAATCAGTGCTATATTATTTGTGGAACCTTATAGAAAAGCAATCCTAACATTTATTGGAATTGGTCATAATAAAGTACGAATGCAAGTTGGAGGCATTCAACAAATTACATTTGTGGATACGTATGAAATGAAAAGGAATAGTAGACTAGATAGACCAAGCACACAGCTAAAAGATTTTATTGTTCGAAAAGAATACTTGGGAATCACGGGGTTTGGAGGAATGGATGATTTGGAAATAAGAAATGGTAGAGTTAGAAGGCAAGCATGGATGGAAAATAAAATGTTTTATTGAAATTGTTGCTTTGCATTTGTAGATAATTGAAATTTGTATATCAAAATAAAATTTTTCTCACAATATCTATTCGGTCTCTAGCTTTCAAAAAATATCCAATTTGTCTGAATTGTTGTATTTGGGGGCCTTTCGACATCGGGAATTTGAATTTAAAGATTTTTTATATTTTGATCACTGGATGTTACCCCTGTGAGAGGTATACCCCTAAAAGGCTCAAAAATTCGTATTCCCAGAAAAAGTGTCAAGCATTTTCATACGTCGGTAATGCTCACTCGATTCCCATATAGAATCGATTTTCTGATAGAAAACCTATAGATTTCAGGTGAAAATTCGAATTTTAGTTCATTTTCGCTTTAATGCACTCACGCCTGATGTTCAGGCCTTGAATTTTTACTATCGAAATTTAAAAAAATCATATCATCAGGGTTCCCTCTTATGATTTTTATTTTTCTTCATTGGGTTTTCCACGACAGGGGCTATAGCTAACCTAGCCTCCTGGAATACATCTTGCCTGCAAAAGTTAGTCCTACAGACTTAACCCCTTTTATATAAGAAGAGAACTGGAAGACCGAGACAAGAGCTCGGCCTCGCTTTGGTGTCAAAGAATAAAACTGGGGACTGAGCACCTTCGGTGCTCTGGGAATGCCGTATTACAGTGAAACCTGAAGACAGAGTGCCTTGGTGCTCAAGGACTTCAATTTTTTCGAATTTTTTAAATTTTTAAAAAATTTTTTCAATTTCTATTTAATTTTTCGTTTTTTTCAAATAAATCGATTTTTTCAAAAAAACATTTATTGAAAAAGCAAGAGTATTTATGCGGGGATCGAACGAAGCCTTTCAGATTGCTTTACCAACAGCGCCATGAAAGCAACATTGTATTCTCTTCTGACAAAATACATAAGCTGAAAAAGAAAATAAAAAATTGAATTTTTTAATTTTTTCAGAGAGGGTACCCTCATGATTTTAGTGTCGTTTTTCTTCTCTCGCCAAGTTCTTTCCAAAAATCTAAGTCGTAACGGGACTGAACTTAAGGTTACAAAATTCGGTGACACAAACAAACAGGCAGACAAACAGACATTTCTCGTTTAATATTAAAAGATAAGATTTGCATATTTATTTATAAGATAAAAATATATGATTGTTTTATACTAGAAACCAAACAGTTGCTATGAGTAAAAATAGATTTAAATAATAGACTGATATAGTTGAAGCAGATTTTGTTGGCGAAGTTCCTTGTGGTTGAGTTGCTTGCGTTGTTCCAACACATTGGTGATTCCAAACTAGTGTTTTTATAGAATTTGGCTCTATTTCAACATCTGCAACTTGATTGGAAGCACATGCATCTTGTATTGCTACTTGATATGAATCCGAACCACGATTATGTATAACAAGAACAGTTTGATTCTGTGGGTTTAGGAAAGCTACACCTTCTAATAACGAGGGATCAACACCTTCGAACTTTGAACTAATTCGAATAGAGTTGGGTAGGATAAATTTGCTAAACGGATAAATTTTTGGTTATAATTAAAAAAGAAAACCTAAAATGTCCCAAAACATAAAACATAGGTTGTTTATAGAAAGTCAAATTGTCATCAGCCACAACCGTAGGAGAATCAACAAGATTGTTAACCCAATTTGGTCCACCTTTAGTGTCCAAAGCCATATTCCAATCTGTCCATCCAGTTGACCAGTGGTTTAAGTTCTAAAAAATGGTTAGGTCCTGAAAGTTTTTCTAGTTAACCTCGATAATATCATGAGCATACTGTTCACCACGAGTCCAATTTCCTAATGCGACTCCATGAGTACTTTCATCTTCATAAAAACCGGCACATGCCTAAATTTTGAAGAAAAAAACATTAGTTTTATACAAGAAAAGAGCCTTTATCGACAAACTACAGACCAAGTTTTCTTGTAAAATCAGGGAGCGAAAATGAGGGCAGTATAACTTTTTGTACAATTGTGGTTCGTACGAAATTTCGTACTGTACTTTTCGTACGATACTTTTCGTACGGTACTTTTCGTTGCCTGATTATCAATAAAATCCGTTATGGTTTAAATTTTTTCGTGCCAATAAACGGATTTTATTGATAATCAGGCAACGAAAAGTTCGTACGATAGGTTTCGTACGAAAAGTTATACTGCCAAAATGAGCCCTATAAGCAATGGAGGGAGGGTGTCATAAGCGAATTTGGTAAATCTACAGTACCGGAAAAAAACTTTGCCGCCCTTATAAGGGCAGCAACGTTATAAGGGCGGCAAAGTTTTTTTCCGGTACTGTATGTTATTGTGATCTTGTAGTTGGTGATTGAGCACTGGCTTAGCACGCCAGATGTCGCGAGTTCGAGTCCGGCTATGGTCTCCAAGATTTTGCTTTGTTGTCGGAGGTATTGCGAGTTATGTTACTCAGCTTAAAGGGGACATCAAAAGGAAAATCTCTCTCATTCATGACAGATGCCTAACCAGGTTCTATAAGTGGAACATCACAAGGCAGATCTGGTTCAGTCAACTTATAGACTATAAATGTGCCGTAGCCAGGCCCATCAGACCGAGTTCAGGGTCATTTTTGCTCTGTGAAAAATCATTTATTAGCTACCTCTGTATGAAGAATCCATTTATCAGAATGTCTATTATAAATAGTATCCAGCACCGAAGCATTGTAATTAAAATCATCATACCAATGCATAGCAACTCCATCCACGTATGAAGATGCACTTTCGTCCGCAAGAACTACATCAATAAATTTGTCCGCACCACATTCCATAATTCTATCAGAACCATAAGGTCCACATGAGCCGCGGTTGAAATCATAAATCATAATCTTGAGATGATTTGTTAAAGGGTTGGTTCGAATGGCCGGACCCAAGAACTGTTTTAGAAAGTCTCTGTAAATTGCAAAAATCCTACTATCTAAAAAATATGATAGATAACCTTTGTTCATCTGCCGGCATAAACATTTCTTGAAATGTAGCATTATTAAGAGGCTCATTTTGTACAGTAAGTCCCCAAAAGCGGATATTTTGCTTTGAATATTCCTCAAAAAATCTTAAAAACAACAACATAAAGAGTAAAAGACTCAATAGCCAACCTGACAAAATATTTACTCCATGTATCCCAAAACCGAGTATCATTATATAAACTCCCCCTCATAGTACTTCCATTACCAACCATGTCATAATTGGTTTTCATCCAAGCTGGAGCTGACCAAGGACTAGCAAACAATTTCAAATTGGCACCAATATAATCTAGTGCCATTTTAATTAAAGGAATTTTATAATCAAAATCAGGAGTCAGGTTGAAATATGTTAAATTGAAATCAGTAAAATTTTGTGGCACATAGCTTGATCCTAGAGGTGGATCATCAAAAGAATATTCGTGGGTTGAAAAATCACAGCTAGCCATAGGGACACGACCCAAAGTATAACCGATGCCTAAAAAGCAATGTTTAGGTCTGATGGATCAGAAAAAAACAGTTTTTTTCAGTCAGGTTCGAAGAGCTCTTGGCATAAACGGTCCGCTATTTTTGCTGCTGTTTAAAAAGAGCTATAGGATCGAGTTTCTGGTATGCGAAAATCTATGGGTTGAAAATTATCAAAAAATAAAAAAGTACAAAAACATTTCGACCCCTGGCGGAGATTGAACCCGAGTCTTATAATACAGAGTTCTACAGAGGTCAAAATCGAAAAATAATGATAGGACAGTTTTTTCATGTATTTTAAGGGGGTTTGCTTTAAAACTTAAAAAAATTAGGTTCGGTAATCGAACCCGACGGGCCCAACGTTGCTTAACTTGCCAGATCGGACGGTCTGGCAATCAACGACCAACCAAATTAGTGCCTAACTTTATGTAGCGTTGCCCGGGGGACTAAGTATAAGTATCTCAGGCTAATTAAGTACCTTGAGGACCAAAATAAGAATTGACCCAATTTTGTTGCGCTGCTATCGGAAGTTTCAATACGTTAAATCCAGTCGAGTCTGTAAAAGCACCACCAAAACCAATAATTTTTTGAAATTGTTGATTCGAGTCAATAGAAATAGTAACATTTGATGCACCTAAAGATTATTCTTTTTTATATTAGACTCCATACATATCAACGGGGAGGGGACTGTCCCCCCTTGTGTAGCTAGCATCGAGCCAAAAGTTAAAGATTCATATATCCTCGGAATGACGAAGCCAGCTGAGTTGAGACTTTGATTCCAAGTGTCGAAATGAGTTTGAACACGTTAAAACACTACGGTGGATCTTTTCACCTCTGAGAGAGATGAGTCCTTTTGCCTCCCGGATTCTCGTTCCAATCACTCCCAAATGGAATAATCAGAATATCGCACGATTAGATTGAATTAGCTAGCTTTAGGCTGTTAGGTCAAATCCAAGTCTGTATTTTGAGGGCGCCCTAAACATGGCATAAAAAACTATCACGAACAAACAGGCACATGCAACAACAATCACCGCGCATCATCTGCATCAATCCATTGGCTCGACTCTTATTGAAAATGACCGATTCGCGGTCTCCTAGGCCCTTTTATATTGCCTCACACGTGAATCCAATTTGTACTTTCGAAATCCTCGATTTCTCATTAAGTCTAAAATGTTTCATCACCCCTCCGGTGCTTCGCAAGACTTGTATGCTCGATCACCAAGCTAGATAATAATTGATCCACGAACGCAAACTACAGAGTCATAAACAAACTCGATTTCATAAAACTAGATCATAGATTAACTAACTAATACACCCAATCCTTGGCACTTTACTATATGTCCTTTCCTTTTTAAAATGGTCCCTCACTTTGTCCTTACCATACTCACTTTACTATACAAGTCTCAAGGCTATATAGCCGAGCCTCGGGATATAACCCAAAACATAAAAGCTATATAATTTTTTTAAATAATGTAGATGGCTGCCAACCTTTTTTTGATCGATGACATATAGCCTCGGGGTAGCTTGTCCCCCCTTCTTGTTCATGTATGTTAGACTCCAGGGCTAAAAAATGTCTTACTCGAGTTTTGAGAAAACTTCATTGTAACTTGATCAAAACGCTTGTCTTTAATATCTGTGGTATAAACAACAATATCGCCATCGACTAGCTGTGGTAGAGGAGGAATCTCATCACAATAAGTGGAATTACAGGCACAAACAAAACTTGATTCTTTATCAAATTGTTTAGAAACGCACTTCTTTTGACAACTGGCATCTAAATAGTATTTAAAAGTTTAGTAAAAGTCAAAAAAATTTACCTAATATAAAGCTAAACACAACTATTAAAACTACTCGCATTTTCCGTAAGTTACTAGGACTATAACAAGTAGCTAATACATTCTTAATAACCTAAAAATTTTGGATGTTTTATGGATTCTTTATCAACTACGATTACCTTATCAGGAACGGATTAGACAATTTATAATGCATATACCAAAATTCTTTTCATTTTATCACGTGATTTTACAATGGAAGCATTTTAGTAGCGCACGCTACTAATCTCGTAGAACTGGTTTAAAATTCCAAGTTAGAGAATTTTAGATTAAGAGGCATTATGATGTTTGAGGGAGGGGATGGAAAGGAAATGGTTACCGACCCACCAGTGGCAACGCTAGGATTATGCAAATTTTTAATTTTTTACATTTTAGCTCGGAAATATCTGAAATAATTTTTTTGATAGAATATCCATGATTTGGCTTTATTTTTTGCAAGATTAAACATTTTTGACTTAAAGGGGGCATAACATTTATATCCCATTTTCGAAAAATCGGAAAAAAATTTTCGGATTTTCTTCTAAAAACAGACTTTTTAGGATAATTTCTAGGCGAAAAATCGATTTTCAAAGCGTGAAAAATTAAAAAACGCAATTTTACCCTGATTTTCAGGGCCAAACTTAATTTTTCACGCTTCTAAAATGCACGCAATCGATTTTTCGCTTAAAAACTACCCTAAGAAGTTGGTTTTTAGAAGAAAATCGGAAAATTTTTTTCGAGAATGGGCCATAAATATTACGTCCCCTTTAACCCTAATTTTTTAGAGCCATTTGACTATTAAATAAACGTACCCTCCCCCCCCCAATAGAGATTTGCAAAATTTTTAATGGGATTCGGACAACTTTAAATTTGACCTATAAACTGCAAATTTATCACTAACCACTTGGCATGAAATTCTGTCTGTGTACAACACGGTATTAGTTTTAATCGTCTCGTTGAGCTGAATCTAATGGCATTACTCGTTTTTAAATTTTCGAGTTTGTTCAATTTTTGCCAAAAAGCGTCGTGTTTTTGGGTCTCGATAAAGATTAAAAAATCCCGATCCCTTCAGCCCTAGTTTTATAAAAAATCCAGATTTTGTATAAATTGTTTACTCAGGCAAATAACAATTTTGTCTGAGTTTTTAAAAATTCTTGTGATTCCGTTTAGTTTAATGTCAGACATTTTTTCTTTTCTCATAACTAGTGTCAGCTGTTGCCGTGAACCCAATTTCTCTCTTAAGTGTTGAAGTGAGTATGGGTAGATTTGATTTTTATTACACTTTACCTTGGCTTGCGACAATTTTAATATTATTGTTCAATTTTTAAGTATATTTTTATGGATAATATTGAAATTAATAGATTAAAGAAATCTAAATCTTACGTAAGTCGGGTTTACAATCCAACAAGTTTGGTAATATAGGCTTTATACGTGGAAAATAGGTAGGAGGGAGCTCTCAGATGAGCAGTGCCGGTAACCATTTCCTTTCCATCCTCTCCCTCAAACATCATAATGCCTCTTAATCTAAAATTCTCTAATTTGGAATTTTAAATCAGTTCTACGAGATTAGTAGCGTGCGCTACTAAAATGCTTCCATTGTAAAATCACGTGATAAAATGAAAAGAATTTTGGTATATGCATTATTAGTGCCGTAGGGCAGAAATTTTTGAAGCCTGTTGCAATTTTAAAGGAAGAAATTTAAGAGACGTTTTCTTGAGAATTCGAAGTTAGTCTAAATAAGTTAGAATGCGCTTCGAAACAGCGCTAATATTTAAGAAGATGACGAAAAAACATTTTTTAAAAGTTTCCGACAAAAATCGGCTATTACACATTTGCCCTTTTCAACGTTTGCCCTTCAACATTAGCCCTTTCTTAAATTTCAACATTTGCCCTTGGAAAAAACTTATGCTCCAAGCGGGATTCGAACCCGCGACCTTATGGGAAAAACCAAAAGTCCAATTTTTTCAAAAACGACCAAAAATATTTTTTCAAGTAGATAGCCCCCCTGTTTGAATAAATTTTTTCAAAAAGAAATTTATTCCAAACAGGGGGCTATCTACGTGAAAAAAATATTTTTGACACGAAAAAAATATTTTTGGTCGTTTTTGAAAAAAATGGACTTTTGGTTTTTTCGCATAAGGTCGCGGGTTCGAATCCCACCTGGAGCATAAGTTTTTCGCAAGGGCAAATGTTGAAGGGCAAACATTGAAAAGGGCAAATGTGTAATAGCCGATTTTTGTTTTTGGCTTGCTGGGGGAGTAGGTCGGGTGGGAAGGTTCCACCTCATTGCTCGCGCAAGATGGGTTATTCCATAGTTTTAGAATCAATCTGATGCAAAAATATTAAGCCTATCAAATGGAAATAATGGACAAAATTATATTGCAATAATTAAAGCTCTTCATGAAAAACTTTTTTCTATACAAAGTTATTTGGATTCTATTGTAAAGAATAAACAAAAATCAGAAGAAGGTTTAAGGAATAAGNGGACACAATTATATTGCAATAATTAAAGCTCTTCATGAAAAACTTTTTTCTATACAAAGTTATTTGGATTCTATTGTAAAGAATAAACAAAAATCAGAAGAAGGTTTAAGGAATAAGATAAAAGCCTTGGAAAAAGAACTGTCGAAAGAAAGAAAAGAAAAAGTAAGATTTTACGATACAGAAGGGAGTTGAAAAATTTCTTATATAGAGCCAAATATGTCACTCTCTCAATGACGTGGTCAGTGGGAGGAGGACAGGGGACATGCCCAAGAACCTAGCTAGAGGGGAGGGGGTGCACCGACGATCGGAGCTCCCCCATGCCTGAACAATTAAAAATGACGTTTTTCTGATTTTCGAAAAAAAAGTTCTTCAAAAAAAACTTTTATCAGAATAGTGCCCCCCCCCCTCCCGTTTCTGGTGACCAACTAATTCTTTGGCCATGCCCCTCCAAAACCGAAAATTTCTTAAGAAAAATGCATTTTTAGCGAAAACTCGATAAATTTCTTTAGAAAAATGAGATTTTTACCGAGTTGAATCCCCACAAAACCAAAAAATCAAAAACCTGTCCTATGCGCCTTCCCCATAAGCCCAGCTGAAACATATCAAGACCTGAAACAACCTTCCCCCTTACTCCTTCCCCTATAATCAATCGTAATTATTTGTTCGTCCCTAAACATTTTACTTGATTCGTAATATCTAGACATCCAATTAAGGAATTTCTTCATTAAGTCTGTAGTTTCAGATACATTAACTTTTTTTGTCTTAGGAAGCAACAAAGCATGAAACATCCAAACTAAAAATTAAAATAAAGGAATTAGAGAATAAGGTACGTCAAACAAAAATGCTTACGTTTTATTTTCATTCACGTAATTTTTAGAAAGAAAACAAAAACTACGATGACGTAACTCCCTTAAAAAACAAGATAAAAGAACTTGAAGAGGCTATACAAAAGATGCGGCAAAAATATGAAATTGAAAAAGGTGACGAGGATATTCTCAGAAGAGAATTATGGGATCAAATAAGAAGCTTGGAAAAAGATCTTGATTATGAAGTCGCTAATAAGGTACACACTTAGCACATTTTAAAGTTATACTACGTCAAATTATTTAGAACAAAATTCTTGCTGATTATGAAGAGCTAAAAAATGAACTAATAAATAAAAAAAATTAAGCAAATGTGCTGTAATAAATTTTTTATGTGTTTGTAAATAAATTTTTATCAAAAATCTTTCAAAATTTCAGCTTTAGAACACAATTTTTGAGATTAACAATCATTACGAAATGAAGCTAAAAATAGTAATAACAAGTGATGGGACGAAATTAAAGTTCGATTTTGTATTTCGTATGCTCAGAGACCGAAATTGAGTCCCCTCTTGGGTCCCAAAACCCTTTCGTCCCAGGCCTAGGCACCAAGTTGGAGGGAGATGACTAGGGTTTTGGAGACATCGGCTATTTTCTATCGCTGATTTCGTCTCATTTTTGAGGTGTGCAATTTCGTTTATATTTTAAAAATATTTTTAAGGGTTCTTGGGGGTTTTTTTGCGAAATTTAACCCAAAATTTCTCCATTTTTTCATTTTTATTTCGTGTATAAAAATATAAAATTTTAACTTTTTGGCCTGCCGGAACTATATTTTTATTTAATTAAGTTGTTTGTTCTCAATTTGTTTTCACTTTAACATTTATAGTTGCGCAAAATAAACACAAAACATTTTAGTTAATATAATTTGTCATTTTTTAATAAATTGCCAAGAAAAACAAGTTTTCTATGATTTCGTTTTGTTTTCTAATTTCGCCTATCTATTTCGACTTCTTGAAATTAAAAGTTGCAGAATTTCGTAATATTTCGAAGTACCACGGCTATGTGTGCAAAAAGTTCCGACACCCCAAAAAGCTTGATAAAGCGCTTCCTTGCATTGCTAATAATACTTTTACAAAAGAATTATCGCGATTCATAACGAAACAAATTTTTTCGATTTTTTGAATTTTTTCTAAGTTCGGAAAAAACGCCGTTTTCTCCATATGCACTAAAATTTGCATAACTTCGCGAAAACTTTATGAATTTTGATAAAAAAATTTACAATATTCTACAGATTCAATTTGACACTTTTAAGAAAGAGATTTATCTATCGACCAAGCTTTTATATGATTAAAAATGAATTTGAATTGTGGCTGTGGCGGAAACTTAAAAAAGCTCATTTTTGTGCAAACCATTTTTCGAAATCGAGCACTCAACAGATTCCTCTCAATGATATCTTCAACTCTCCGGAGATATTTTTCTTTTTTTGGTCAAAACATACAATTTTTATTGAAAAAATCTCATTTTTGGGGAGCTTTTTTGAAACTTTTGGGTATAATTGAAAATTTTTCTTCAACGCTAAAATTCTAGATCCGGAGAGTTGTTTCTACAGGAATCAGGAACATTTTAAGACAAGATCCCTAAAAATGGTTTATACAAAAAAGAGTTGAAGCTTTTTGAAGTTTGACATTTTTAAATAATTTCACGTTTTATAGAACAGGGCATAGAAAAATAAGTACGTATCCATTTGGCATAATTCTTTTTGCATATGAAAGAATCCTCTTGAAAACGCCTCGAAATCGATTGCCCGCATAAAATTACCCTTATTGGCGTCATTTTTAGAAAAAATTACTAGTCCCAAATTCACGTAAAGCCTCAAAACTTTTGGATCAACCTAATAGGAAAGTTTTTTAATCCAATCAATTTTGACGCCGGTGGGAGCCGAATCAAGAGAATTTTCATTAAACAAATATCGGCTTTACCAATGAGCCATAAGTGAGCTGATGGGTTCAACTTTTTGCAGACTTTTCTAGCTCTGACCATTATAAAAATTTTACACTTTATGAATTTAATGCATATTTTTAAATTGTTTTCTCTTTATTTTTTCAATTTTCAGAATTTTTGAGTTGTATAGTGTATGTTCAGTGGTATTCTATCGCATGACAGTGGCAAAAAATAAATTTTCGTTTTCTTAAATCTTTTTCGAAAACTGCCACTCCAAGTTAGGGCACATACTAATTCGACCCGACATAATTTCTACTGATGGATTGAATTTGTCACCCCTCCATGTCGGATCGTATCGGATCAACATCCCGTGTGTCGAATCGACTTTTTTGGTGAGTTTATGAAATTCTAAGCATCGGCGATGCAGTGACAAAGCAGAGGCTTTGTGGCCACAAGATGGCGGGTTCGAATCCCGTTTGGAGCCAAAAAAAGGTTGATCCGACACGGAGGGGTGACAAAGTCACCCCTTCGTGTCGGATTAGTACAATCAGTTGTCGGATCGTCGAATTAGTCAGTGATCCGACACTGTCGGATCGAATTAGTCTCTAAATTTGTCAGCACTTTCGTAGGGTCGAATTAGTGTGTGCCCTTAGAGATAATTAAGCTTCTTCTTTTCTTTTAATTAATAAGCGCAAATATTTATTTGAACGCCTTCGGAATGAAGTTTAAAAAATCCGTAACTCTGTATTTGCGAAAAAAAGGCTTTAGTCAACCTATAATCTTTTCTTATAAATCAACGCCCCCGTAAGACAAGATTGATGGATTGTACCTTTAAGTGTTTTAGAATTAGAGAAATTCCCGACTTAAAGCACAATGAGAAATTTAATTTAATTTATACAATGTCATTTTTTAATTAATATTATAACAAAAACAATTGAATAAGCTCAATATGGGTGTACTGGTGAACAGTCGACAAGGCTTAAACTAAAATAAAAAGCTTAAGCATTATTGAGCAGCTTACGTATTAGACAATAAAAATTTAACTAGAATAAAGACTTTCTTCAGAGTGTCATACTACAGAGTGTCTCAAAAAGAGCAATTGTGGGATTTTGGAGCAATTTTTTAAAAAATTTTTAAATTCTCACCAAAATAACCCTATAGAGGGAAGGGGTTCTAACCGAGGAATCGATTGTGCGCATTGCCGGACTTTGAAAATACTTTCCTGATCCTGTATTATCCTAATTCGCTTCAATACACACATCTCTTCCATGAATAAGGGTCAAAGAAGAGTTTTCAAGGTTCATCAGTTGCACTATCGATTCCTCATATAGAAAAACCCCCTATAGTTACTTGGTGAAAATTAAAAAAATTGAAAATTGTTGATAAAATCTCTCAAAATCCAAAAATTGCCCTTTTTGGGACACCCTGTACGTAGTTAGTTAGTGGAAATACGGATATTTGCTTCGAGCTCTTTTACTTCAGAACAATGAAAAGTGAAATTGTTGTCTCTGAGTTAAAGAAATTGAAATTAAGTCGTGCGATGTTTTATCATATGACAAGAGAGTCTATAATAATGTTTTTATAATTGCAGCTTTTGAACGACTCTTATTACTAAACTTTCTTGTTGTTGTTAGTTAAAAATTTTTTATACTTGAGCTTGAAGAATATTAAGCCTTACTATTATTTAAGTTGAGTTAACCTATTTTCGCTTCACCTAGCTTTATAAATACATTCTGTCTGTAAAATCAATAATGGATTTAAATACAAAGTTTGAAGAACCTGGTGTAACTATACCAAATTTTACTACCACAAGTCCTTGGCCAGTAAGTTTTTTAATTACTAGCATGTTACATTCCCCTTCCTCAGCCAAATTGCTTTTTAAATGACTATCCCCTTACTCCGCGAGGGCGAGTGCATGATATGAAAGTCCCGCAAATGGACCCCTTTTAAGCCCCAAAGGCTTTTTAGACCCAAAGCCTTCGGCCAGAAACCCCAGGAGGCTGGGGCTTGGGCTAAAGCTCCTCGGTTCTCATGGAGAATGGTACTAAATCCAGACTTTGGCTCCCTAACAAACGTGGACAAGAAAGGGCTGGTCACAATGGGACCGAGAAGAGGGGACAGACCATCATAGATCCGAGCTGGGGGGGGGGGTGCACCGGGGACCAGTGCCCCTCTCCCATGCCTGAAAAATTGTCAATTAAAAATGACGTTTGTTCCGATTTTGGAAAAATTGTTCTTCAAAAATAGCTTTTATTAGAAAAGTGCCCCCTCCATTCCTGGTGGTCATAGGCGTAGCCAAGAGGGGAGGGGGCTATAGCCCCCCCCCCTGTCGCTAAAAATTTTAAGAAGAAATAAAAAACAACAGGTAGCTTATGATTTTTTCAACATTTTTGGTCATTTCTCGATTAGTTTGGATTTCGACGCATCACTAATAGGCGGACCATTTGAGCGAGATAGTCTGACATTGGTGCCTCAGCCTTTTTCAGGCTCGATGGTAACCATACCCTAAAGGACCTCCCCTAAAATTTGGACTTTAAAATTTTTGGTACCAAAAATTTTGACGACTAAAAAAAGGACCAAAAAAATGTCTAAAAAAGGCTAACGGCGCGCGAAGCGCGTCGTTAGCACTGCTAGCTACCCTCCCCGCGAGCTGATAGCTCCCTTCCCCCAAAACCGCTGCGCGAGGCTAGGTATCCCCTCCCCCTAAATTTAGGAGGGGGTTAGGGGGGTCTTTAGGGTATGGTGGTAACTCGTTGTTATGAGAGTAGAGAATCTTCATATTCAAAGTTAATTTTTAGATTCCAAATGATAACACCAGTTCTATGATAATTCCCACATTTCTCCTTCTAGCAATATGTTTTGTTGGTGTAATTGGAAATTTCTGTATTGCTTGGGTTACTTTCCGAGGAAAGTATGTATACATACACACATCATTTTTTACAAACTATAACTTCTTAATTTTTAGAGAATTTCGGAGTACTTGCTATACTTTTATTGCTTTCAACGCAATTACCTCTATTATAATGGAATTATGGAATATATCCTATGTGCATTATGCGATAAAGGCCACGTATTATACTGTTTGGGATTGTTGGTATATAGGGATTGTACCAGCTTTTTGTATGAATGCTAGTATTATGTTGACGGTTGTCACAAGCGGTGATCGATTGTTTAGTATTATGGCACCATCTGTGTAAGTTACTAACTCAATAACATACCTCTTCAGGGGTCCAGAAATGGACCCCCCCCCCGCAAAATTTTCGAAGTTCCCTCTTTATTCCCACCTCACATAAAAATCTTGGCAACCTTTTTTATGTCGTCAACTCCATGTTTTTCAATTTTTCAAAAATAGAATCTTTCAAAAAACCATAAAAAAGTGTATTTTTGTCTAAAAATTTCGGAGATCTTTTTTATCAACTCGAGGGTGGGGTCAGGGGGCTATATTGCCTCTTTACCTTTCCCCCGCAAATATTTGGCACCATTTTTTGTCCTACTGCTACCCCCTGTACGAATTTTCGAGATATCGCCTCTTAATAAAATAAAATTTTAGATATTGCTCACTTTCAAAACTTCGATATTTAACTCTAATTATTGGAATACCATTAGCTACAAGCGGCTACTGGGCATTTCTTTCTTATTTTCCTATGAAAGGTCAAGCTAATAGGTAAGCCTCTACTTCATTCCCTACTTCACCTATATAACATTTTTTGTAATTTCAGGATGGCCAAAAATCTCATTTTACCATTTTTTCATGAATTTTGGACCCAAAAATTATGTTCCTAAAAATGGCCATATTAGGGGTAATCGATTGCGCACATTCCCGAAGCTTGAAAATACTTCCTTGACCCTGATCCAGCGTCAGTGTATTGAAGCGAAAATTTATATTTTATGAGAAAATTCAATACACTGACCCTCAATCGGAGGCCAAGAAAGTATTTTCAAGCTTCGGGAATGCGCGCAATCGATTCCCCTCATTGAATTACCCCTAATAGGATCATTTTTCGGAAAATAATTTTTGGGCCCAAAATTCATGGAAAAAATGGTAAACTGAAACTTTTTTGGGCCATCCCAAAAAAGTATAAATAAACATTTATAGACCAGTACTATGTGTATTCCAAAACTATATCCAAGGCTATGTTGCTTCCGGCCGAACTTTTGTATTTTTTGCCGCTTCTGTTATATTGCTATTGGCTCATGTGTACTTGTGGCGATTAATGAAAACTAAACATTGTAAGCATGCTCGATTCTATAAAACATGTCAGTGGTCCCTCAGCAAAAAATAAAATGCCAAAAATAAAAAAATAAAAGCCTCTGGCGCTATTTTTCTTTCAAGTCATTTTTTTACAACAAAAATCATTTGCGACGTTTTGCATGTAGGTCAAAAAAATTCCTACTCCTCTCAAATTTGGACCAATGCTTTGTTCCTGGAGCAAAGTCTATGCAGTCTACTCATTCCCATTAACACAGGGCTATCAAAGTTTAAATTTCTAGGAGTAGGTGGGGGAGTCCACTGTTAAGACTATGAAATGAAAATAAAATTGAAAATAATGAATTTTTTAAATTTTATAAAAAAATTAAATTTTAAAATTTCAGCCATATCTGGAACAACAAAGAAGATAGTCAAAGCTTTAACAACAAACTGTATTATATTAGCAATTCAATTTTCTGTGTATTTAATTTTTGAATTGCTTCTTCCTATAATTCCAACCGAAATACAACTATCTTTAAGTATATATGTACAATGTTTCTTACATTTGGGTTTCGCTTCAAATTTTTTTGTTTATTACAAATTAAGGTAAGAAAACAAGAAAGTTTTTTTTGGTTTCATTCTGGCCTTGATCGATTTTTGAGAATACTGTGAGCATAGCTCGTTTTTAGATGGGGGGGGGAAGGAGTAGGGAGTATGTAGAAGTGTGCGTACCCCAGAATCCGAAAATGAGTCCGGGACGGTTCCAAGGGACTAGGGTTTTAGATCCCATGGGTTCGGGACCCAGGACTCAGGTGGGCAGGGACATAAATGCATAACTAAAAATAGGTTCCTGTCAAACTGGTCTTGGGTTCTGGCCCCAAGGTGACCATTTTACCCTTTTTTGACCACTACTGCCATTTATTTATTGTGTAAAAAAGGGTAAATGACCCGTAGATACATATTTTTGAGTTCAAATGAGTACAAATGACGTACAAATTACTTTTATTAGAGGCAAACACTCTATCTCCTTAGCATACTTCATACCACAGATCCAATTGTAACTAAGAGTAAAATATTCTTTAGCCAACCCTATACAAAAGCCTTTGGAGATTTCTTGCCATGTCTTAAAACCAGATCCAATGATATTGTACCATTGTCCTTAGTTTCTCAGAGTAACAAAGATACTAATCTTACACAAGCTCAAACTCTAACCTCTCATCTACCTGCAGTTACTATGACTTCCGGTGACCAAAATAATACCATGAAATAAGCTAATTCAATTCAAGTTTTTAATCGGTGCCTGTTTGGGATTTCGTACAAGTAGACAATGAACTTCCGCAGAAACATAACTGTATATTTTTTTATTGTAAAATAATTACATTTTATTTTTAAAAATGTAAATTTATATAGTTCTTCTAGAGAATAAATTTTTATAGATCTCGAGATAAATTTTCTTACAAATTCAATTTTTTTGCTTGACAACATTTTTGAAATATTTGCCCTTCCCCCAAGCATGGGAGAAATAAATTACGGACCAGGTCTTCATCCATAACCTGTGCCGTAGGTAGAAGGGGGTACATGTACCCCCTCCCCAAGGGCCAAAAAAGTTTTAAAAATTCAAAGTCGGGGAACTTCTTATGTTTTTGACCAAAAAATTTCGACAACTAGAGTCGAGATCTTGTACCCCCATCCCAAGAAAAAATCCTGGATATGGCACTGCCCAGAACCCAGAGGGCACCAAGGTGAGAAATTTCATTTTTCTAAATTTTCTACATTTTTCATTTTGTTTTCGTAGAATTTTCATTTTTTCTATGAAATTTTATGTTTGGGGATATGTCTCTTCCCCCACATAAGTGAAAAGGAAGAGATATATCCCTTCTCTCCGCGCAAAAAATGGTCGACTCCTGCACAAGTTTCGCACCAAAGGAGCAAAAAAAAACATAAGGGGGATCCTTATGTTTTAAAATTTTTTTGGGAAAATCGAAAAGTTTTTACTTTTTCTTAACAAAATTTTCAATTTTTTAACTGTTTTTAGTCAAACTTTAATCATTTTTATATATTTTTAATATTTTTCCTTCAATAAATTTGTGACCCAATAAGGAGTTGTATATTGTGTGGTAGGGAGTTGTATGTAGTGTGGGAGGGAAATAATATAGCAACTATTTATTGGGTATACATGATATAAGACTGCTTAACAATAGACTAAGCTCTCTCTCCAGTGCCTACTCAACAGCTGTTGCCTACAAAGCATAAACTTTTGGCTACAAATTTATTTGAGAAGGGGGTCAAAATTGTTTAAAGTTATTTTTTAACCCCCGCGCAAAATCACGGAAAATTTATGTTTAAAAATTTAATAATTGAACCCCCGCTCAAATTTTCAAAAAATATCTAACCTCTTTTTCTCTATGCCCCCTCCGAGTGACCCGCATGGTTACGGTACTGTTATAGACAGTGGCTATCACAAAAACCGACTATGGCATATTGTTTATAACTTTATTTTTTATAAATAAATTTCTCTGTAATATCTTGATCCTTATAACAAACTTTTTCTTGCTTGGAAGTGTAGTCTTTGCTGAAAACTCTCTGCTTGTATATCATGACATAGCAACTAACTCCGATATAGGAAAGCACAATTACCGAAAAGACTAAATGAATAACTATTGCGATGATAATCAATGTGATAGCCCTTTGCACTTCTTCTTTATTCAAGGCTTCATTTTTTATGTCCTCTAGTATTATGTCTAATTGCTTGCTGATATCTGCAAAAGTTTTTACTTTTTGGGTAAGAACTCATATATTTACCTGCTTTGATTCGTAAAATTGTTTCATTTTTAATGTTTTTTAATTGGTCTACGGAGGCTTTGAAGTCATTTTTTATGCCTAAAATTAGATGTACAAATTTCAAACGATATGCTTTTTTATATATCGGTAGGCATAAAAAGTGGAATTTTGTGATTTTTATGATGCGGAAAATTTTTAAAATTGCTTTTTCTCGAGTAACATGTTGTGTTACTCGAGAAAAACTACTTTTTCGAAGCGTAGAAAATCGAATTCTCTACACTAAAAAAAAGAACTAGATGAAAAGACAACTTTTTACCCGAAAAAATGCAATTTCCTTCAAACATAAAAATCACAAAATTTCACTTTTTTATGCCTCATCCTGTAAATACCTGTAAAAAAATTTCGAATTTCGTCAAGTAAATCAGCTTGAATATGCTTTGCCCAAATTATTAATAAGATAAATAATAATGTAGGTGAATTTTTTCGCATAATCAAATCTTGAACAAAATTTTCAAAATAATAAAACGAATCAAAATGAATCTCAAGATTTACAATCAGTTGTGTATGAGTGAATTTGATCTTTACAATTGTGTTAACCGAACAGTTTCCTCCTATGTGTACTTAAATTACTAGAGATTGTTTGTCATGCATTTAAAAAAAGTTTTTTTATAAGATGCAAGAAAGAGCTACATAAACATAAATATCAAGGTAAACGAAAAACTTAAAGGGCAACAAATGACAAGGTAAACGAAAAAATTAAAGGTCATGATGTGACGACATAAAAGCGCACAAAAAGTCACAAAACATAGGCAAAAAATAAACTTTATTTTTATTGTATAAATATTTAAGTCATTATAAACTATATGTCTCAGAATCGGACACAACATATGCATAATATAGGACAAAAGTTATGAGAAAAAAGTAAACAAACCACTGCGCAGGAAAATTGAAAAGATATCTATCATATGCTCCGCATTCTCGGCTACGCTCTACGGCATTTTTTGGTAAAAAGTGGAACAAATTCGAAATTTAAAAAGTGAGGTTAGGTTTTATACAAATTAAAGTTATTATACAGCCCCAGCAAGTATTTATTGGCCAAAAAGTGATTGCAAAGTGTTTTAGAGACAAAATGGAGATATGCAAAAATTTTAAAAGAATTTGAACAACTTTAAATTTGAAGTGGATTCGAACACGCGACCTATAATGTGCAAATCTGTCACATTACCATTCGAACATGAGATTCTGTCGCCTCTGTGTACAATATGGTACTAGTTTTAATCGTCTCGTTGAGCTGAGGCATTACTCGTATTTAAAATTTCGAGTTTGTTCCATTTTTGCAAAAAAAACGCCGTGGCTCCTCTTTATGGCTGCGTCAAACAAACCCAATGATAGAAAATTTTTCTCATTGAGGGACCAAGGTGTTTTATCGATTTGAGAATTTTTGAAAAGAATGCTTATTTTTCAATAAAAAATGACTTTTTTGCAAAAAAAATCGTCAAAGGATTTCGCGATTTGGGATTCGGGACGGNTTGAGAATTTTTGAAAAGAATGCTTATTTTTCAATAAAAAATGACTTTTTTGCAAAAAAAATCGTCAAAGGATTTCGCGATTTGGGATTCGGGACGGAATAGAAGCAGGATTTTTCCGGCCAAATGAATACTGAAACGAATACATACGAATACGATACGAATACTGATACATTTGAAAAATTTTTTACAGTTTTGTAGATAAAAATCCGACGAACATTTTGGGCACAAAACAAAAAATACATATGCATTTTTTATGGGCTAAAAATTTGTTCGATTAGTATTCGGAAAAAAATTTGCAAGTTTCTTCCGAATACTAATCGGACAACTTTTTAGCCCATAAAAAATGAGTATGTATTTTTTGTTTTGTGCCTAAAATGTTCGTCGGATTTTTATCTACAAAACTGTAAAAAAATTTTTTAAATGTATCAGTATTCGTATCGTATTCGTATGTATTCGTTTAGCTGGAAAAACCCTGAATGGAAGTTAAAAACAATGTCCATTTTCGACAAAAATTTTCCCTAGGGGTTTTACATATAGAGAATCAATTCCCGCAAGAATTGAACGATGAAAAAGTTTCTGTGGCCCTGTACGGGGTCCTTTAGAACCCTAAGGACCAATTATGGAAGGCTCTAAGAACTTCCACTCTGGTTCCAAAACGAAATGCGGAACTTCCACAACGGTGTGGAAGTTCCGCATTTCGTTTTGGAACCCGTTGTGGAAGTTCCTAGAGCTTTATGGAAAATCGTTACATACATCAAAGTCCGACAGTTTCGGTCAAAACACGGTCAGGTTGAGCTCACTTTCATGAAAAAAAATCATTTTGATGATAAAAATTAGAGATTTCCTCGAAAAACTGGGCCCCGGCTTCCGGTTTCTACTCTCGATATATTTTTTTCGTAACTATCTCCATTATACAAACATTAAACTTATTTATTTAAATCTTTTGCACCAATTTGTGATTGAAACATTTTGAAATATACATCGGTTTCGTTATTTTTGATAATAGTCACGTTTAGCTTATTTACTCCATTAGAGACGTTATGGCCCAACAGATTCACCATAGTAAATATATAAAATGTATTTATCTAAAATTTTTCTTTGAACGCTGAAAAAAATTCTAAATCAAAACAAAGGTATGTCATCGCTCTGTGAGTGCGAAAAACATGTTAAGCCTCATTCCATAAGTCAACGACGAGGGGACAAACAGCACGTTGGTCAAAATCGAGAAAAAGCTGTGAAACGCAAAGACTGACCCACTCCTTCAAAGAATTAGCTTGGGGGCAAGTTTACGAGGGAACAAGTTTTCGTTTTAATCATACGCGGGAGCAAGTTTTCGTTTTAATACACAAGTTTGGGTTGACATGAGAGGGCAAGTTTTCGTTTTAATACATAAGATTTCAAATCTTACAATCTTTTTTGCCATTTTTCTAATGAAATGAAGTTGTCAGATGATGTGTTTTTGAAAAATGTTGTTCAGAAAAATGCCCTCTACAAGTTTGCAAAGCTTTTTGGGAGCAAATTTTCCGCAACCGTAGTCCTTTAAAAATTAAACTAACCATATAAACCCCTTCAGTAGCTGCTTTTTGAGCAGCATTCGTGAATAAATTTGTTTCATAATAAACCACCATCGCAGCAATTATATAAACTGTAAAAATTATTGAGTGTGCAATCGAAGCTGGCATTATAGCCCGCATGGTAGTAGCATTTTCATTTACTTGATAGCTTTTACTCAAGTTATAGGTTATTGTGTTGCTAAAACTGAAAAGAAATATCGTAAAAATTCAAATAAAGCCCCGCTCTAGAGGGAAAACATAAGGTAGCTTGGACTATGGATCATCAACGCAAATTCTTGGTGGTTGTATAATCGCCCATAAAATCCCTATATGCCCTACCCCAACAAAAAATAGACCCTGTAAATTTATAGTATAATCATTTTTTAACCCCACCTTTTTTGTTTCATAGTCTTGTTAAATTTGAGTAAAATAAAATCTGCTATTGTGACCAAAATGTTTAACCCAAGTAAAATATAATGGACAGATGCAAATCGACTAGAGCCATTTATGCTCAAAACTGAACAGTATCCTTGTAGCGCCAGTGGATCAATACCATTCCCATCAATAAAAACAAACGCCAAGCACAACAAAATTACTAGCCACTAAAATTATTTGCTACTTTAGTTTTATAGCAGTGGCGTAGGAAGAGAGCACTAAGGACACGTGTTCCCTCGAGGGCGAAAATCGATAAATCTTAAGAGTCTCCCTTACGTTTTGTCCGGCCGAAGGACGGCCAAAAATGTTATATTGACCTCCTTTATGATTTTGGAGTGGTGCCCTTCAGAGTGTAACTGGGATTTTCAGATAAAGTTTCTAAAAATGAATGGCGCATCTCCTAGCCGACTTTTCTCCCTACCCCACTGGAGGGGGGGTACATCGTGTCCATGCCCTCTCCATATGGGCAACTTTTTTGTGTGGATTAGCCAATTAGACTATGGCCAGATCAAAATTTTTACCCTCCCCAATCTAACAAGGGAACGTCTTCACTGTTAGGTCAAAACCTATGTCAAAATAAATTTTATGTTAAAGAGCACCAAAAAATACATTAAAAAACGTGAAAAAATTTTCCCCGTGAGACGATTCTGTGGGCCTAGAGCCCAAAATGTGTTATTAAGAACTAATTTTGGGTTTGAAAGATAGCCTCATAACTATTTATGATTAAAAGCTTTTTCGATCATTTTTCCTACATATTTTAGGGGGTGAAAAGACACAAATATTAACTTTGACCTCAAACCTTTACCTCATGGATAAAAACGTTTTACAAAAATGACACCATTTTTCCTCAAAAAAATGATATCATTTTTATAAAGCGTTTTTATCCATGAAGGTAAAGGTTTGAGGTCAAAGTTAATATTTGTGTCTTTTCACCCCCTAAAATATGTAGGAAAAATGATCAAAAAAGCTTTTAATCATAAATAGTTATGAGGCTATCTTTCAAACCTCTTTAACATAAAATTTATTTTGACATAGGTTTTGACCTAA
This sequence comes from Acrobeloides nanus, assembly GCA_900406225.1. Lineage (NCBI taxonomy): Eukaryota > Metazoa > Nematoda > Chromadorea > Rhabditida > Cephalobidae > Acrobeloides > Acrobeloides nanus. The sequence continues at coordinate 2,695 of OZJO01002549.1, read as the reverse complement.
CAGTTGGAGATATTCCCTTGTAAGCAGCATATTTTATATATTTCCCTCAAGACTATAATTTTTGTCCAATAGGAATATTTAAACATTTACTATGAAAATAATAATAGAAATTCCAAGAACAGGCCCCTGTTTCTCATAGATTTTCACGTAAAATGTCGCAATTAGTCGTTCTATACAAGCACTAACATGTATTAAAGAAAACCCTATCAAGCAAGCATAAATAATGCCGCGGAATATAAGGCATTTATAGTTAATTACACACAGATTACTAGGGTCTGTATTATCGATATATAATCTGTAAAGAATCTAAAAAAATCAAGTATTTAGACAGAGTCCATTTTTAAAAGTCGGCAAAATTGTTCATGGTTGGTTTACGTCACTAAAAAATAACAGACCTGTTTAATTAAGTTAAATATTAAAATTGTTATACTGTGCACAAAATAAAAAATGTATCCATTTATAAAAATTATCTAAATTTTAAGGTTAAAAGAAGATATTCTAGCATAGAATTTACCTTAAAATTGACATGAGTATTTAGTTTTCTACTAAGAAATTTTTTCATAATCATTGCAATAAATATAATATTAATACAGTTAGTAATTATTTGCGCATATTGAACAATGTTTATAATAACATTATGAACATATTCTATTGCTACCTGACAAGTATTTGTAGTGTTCATTATATTATACTATAAGAAAAACTATATTATCCTAGTAAATAAAACAAACAAAAGGTGTACCCACGGTATGCGCGAAATATATACAACATGAGTATTTATAAGCAAGAATTGGGAGAACGAGCGCTAACGCGCTCGGAGGGAAGATTTCCGCTCCTAGTGCCTTATACTATCGTTAACGCTTCGAGCTCTGTGTTTCAAACGCTCCGCTTCGAGTGGGTCGAATTTTAAAAACGACTTATACTGTTGTGATGTGCTGGATTGTGAAGTGTTCGTGAGCTTGTGAACTACAGCCTCCTGATGAGTCCCAACAAGGATCCAGGGCGAAGATCACATCATAACAATACCCTCCCCCCAAATTGGGGAGAGGGGAGTAGGGTCCTCCCAGCACCTAGCAGCCAATTTTGAGGGTCACTGAGCATCGATTTTGGAATCAAAGAGGAAAAATAATGATTTAAAAAATGCCTATATTTTTTAAAGACAAATTTACAATTTTAAATGTTTTTAGCTTGAAAGAAAGCGTTTAACATTAAACATGTTGCGTCTTTGTATTTCTTTCTTTTTTTAAGACCACTGCGCATCAATTTGTATTAAAACAATATGTCACCGAGCTTTGATTTTGGTTAAAATTGGTCACTGAGCATCGATTTGAAATGTTGGTAGGGTGTTTGTTAGGGTGCCTCGCCTCGGTCCGGTGGAGACGACCCCAACTGGAGTAATTTCATAAACTGTCTCCTTACCATGTTAATACCAAAACAATGGTATTCTCTACTTCCAAACAGGTGCCCTGACGAAGAAAACGCTATAATTCCAGAAAAAGATTGTTGTGGTTAGCATTACTTCAAGGTTGAAATTAGAAAACAGCTATTTTCGGTAACCGCTAAGATGTAACAAAATTAGTTGAATAGATTGCTTTGAAAAGCTGTAATTAAGGCTACAAGTTTTACTTCCTCACAGGGAGCATGCTAGACTGGAGGTCCAGATCTGAAACACTCTTCATGTATGGTTGCGGACAAAAAATAGAAGTAAACTTATTTTAAAGAGAAAATTTCGATATTTGAATATGGAAAGTTTTCAAAAACTTAATTTAAAATTCAAATTTAGGCTGCCCGCTAGTTGTCTCAAAATGATTTCGAGACTCTAAATGCGCCTCTAAACGTCTCGAATTACATGTAATTCGAGACTCTAAATGTCTCGAAATAGTCTCGACTTAAATAAATCGCATTCGAGACTAATTCGAGACATTTGTCTCTATTTCGAGATATTTAGAGTCTCGAATTACATGTAATTCGAGACGTTTAGAGGCGCATTTAGAGTCTCGAAATCAATTCGAGACAACTAGCGGACAGCCTTATAGTGCAAAATTGCAAACATCAGATTAGACAAGCTAATATTTAAACAAAATAATAATAATATGTAGCAAAACATGTAGGCATAATTACAACTTTACAACGCCTAGTCTTAGCAACTAATCAACTAAAGTGCCAAGACGCACACCACCTCCAAAGTTGGTTCACGATGAAAATGAAAAAAACGAATAGTAAATCGATAGTTCCCACTATCCTGAGCAACTTTTATATTGGGTGTTTGGTCAGGCGATCGTTCATTCTCAAGTTCTGTTCAAAAACAGATTTCCCTTGTATAGGGGCTATTTTCGATAAATAGATATAAATCTATATCTTGAGTTATTTGCGCAACTTTTCAAATGTTGCCTACGTAGCCGAGTGGATAAAGGTTTATTTTATGTCCACAAGGCCTCAGGTTCAAATTCATCATAAGTAACAATTTTTTTGCACCTGGAATTAGATAATATTTTTTGAGTTTTTGGGGTCATTTTTTTCGCTTCAATGAGCGAATTGCGACTTCTGACCTACTTTAATCGTATTAATATATCCCCTAGTACGTTATAAACTTGGTCTGGAAAAAATCTGTGACCATCAAGTACCGTCGATTTTTTTATGACCATAAGGGGGTACCCTTATGTTTATTGAAGAACTTGTTTTGAACAGAACTTGA
>OZJO01002548.1:0-14050 GCA_900406225.1 Acrobeloides nanus | reverse complement strand
AGGGTCAAGGAAGCATTTTCACATTTTGGGGGTGCGCGCAATCGATTTCTCACATGATTTTACCCCTAAAAATGATCTTTTTAGAAAAAAAATTTTTTTTCGAGAGGTGGTCGCAAAGTGGACCCCCCCTTTAAAGTTTCCGGAACATTTTCGACTTTTAACTGTGTCCAATGTCTTGTAATAATATTAAATCTCCATATATCTCGAAGTGCTTTATCATTATTTTCTTCAATATTGGGATTAGAACCTCCAAGGACATATAAAAAATCGGTTGTTGCAATCATTTTGCATGAAGACCTAAAGCATGGGACGCATTTGTATATGGTTTTTACTCTAGACATTATTTGAGGTGAAAATTCTTTTTCTACCACCATAGGGTCGGATTTTGTTGAATCTTTTGGAAGTGCTTTTAGGGAATGATAGAGAAAAACCTAAACATAGTTTTTTTAAATGTTTATTTCGTAAGTTTAATCCTTGTTTAGGATAAAATCTGCTCGTTTCCTCCTAACTACAGGGTGTTAAAAAAGTGGAATTTCGCAATTTTTTGCCAAATATCAATAAATTTTTTTCTAAAATGATCCTATAGGGTGTTTTTCGATGCAAGAAATCGATTGCGTGCATCGAAAACTCTTGAAAACGCTTTCTTGATTCTGAACTAATGGTTTTTAAACTAATTTTTCAAGAATTGTTCTGAATTCCGAGTAAATATTTAAGAGTCAAGGGAGCGTTTTCATGGTTTTTCGATTCGTGCAATCGAATTCTCGCATCGAAAAACACCCATAGGATCATTCTGAGAAAAAATTTAAACAATTTTTTGAAATTGGACGAAAAAAATTGCGAAATTCCACTTTTTGTATTAGAGAAAACATGCAAACCTCTTTTCTTTTACATAAACAATCTTCAAACTTGCAAAAATGACTAATATATTGTGAGGTTGTAATTGGCATACCGTATTTTCTCTAAAATAACGGCAGTCTCTAATATAACGGCAGTCTCTAAAATAACGGCAGTCTGAAGAAAGGTTGAAAAAATTTTTTGGGTACCTGAGTTTTGAATAAAAATGACTTTAAAAAACTTTCCCATGCATTAATCTTACTTTATAAATTCAATTTGGAGTGCCCTCGAACTGTTTAAGGCAACCGTTGGACACTCAAGAAAATGTCTCTTAATTCTTAAAGTTTAGGATGATCAGTTGATATTTCGAAACGATTATAGAGTTAAAAAAATAAGAAAAGTTGATATTTCGAAACTTTTTTAGATACACTCAAACCTCTATTAAAACCCAAAAAACTCGTTCAGATTTGGAGTTTCCATAGCCGATTCTTCAAGAAAATGTGGTTAACCCATCGAAAATGTCAACAAAATGACCGAAAAAATCGAGATTTTTTATGTAAAAATGTTTAAAGTCAATTTTCAGGCATAGAAAAAATTTTTTAATGGAAGCAAAAATAGAAAAACATTCTACGAGGTCGAATTTAGGAGGCCTGATAAAAATTTTTAAATTTTTCGACATTTTACCCTTCGGGGATCGAACCTGAGGGCCCAACGTTGCTTAACTTGCCAGATCGGACGGTCTGGAAATCAACGACCAACAGTAAATTTTTCATTAAGTTTCGAAACATCAACGCGGTTTCGAAATGTCAAGTTTCGAAACCTCACATGACCTTTAGGATACATAAAAAACTTCTAACACACAAAACAATATATTTCCTAACTCGTTAGTTATAAAGGTCGATTAGGTCAAAGACAAGTGGGTAAACTTGCTAGAATAAGAGAATGGATATGTCGGCGGACGCCCAGTACACTTCTCGAAAAAATTTTTTTCTCTAAATTGTCTAATTTTTGTACTCGGAGGTTTCAGGCACGAGAAATCGATTGGCGTAAGTTCCGAAAAAATCTTCATGACCCCTATAGGGGTAGTTCAAAATCTAGTTAAATATTTCGATTTTTCTAAACAAATTTCAAAACAACTTACTATACAATATCACAAAAATTGTTGTTTAGGCCAAGATCTATAAAATGAGCTATCATGTGTAGTAAGTTCGACAAAAGTGAAAACATGTTACATGTTTTCACCACTGCCTCGATAGGGGGTCATGAAAATTTGTTCGGAACTTGCGCCAATCGATTTCTAGTGCCTGAAAACCCCCGAGTACCAAAAATCAGCCAATTTGGAGAAAAAATTTTTTTTGAGAAGCGTACTGGGCGTGCACCCCTTTTAAGGAACTGGTCCTTTTAGAGAGAGTCACTCAACGGGACCTCATAAACCGACAATAAAACGCTTGAAAATTCGTGATCACCATGAGGGCATTTTCTCGCGCGATGAAGCAAGTCGAGATCTTTTTTCCAAAAATTTTCGTCTAGCAGACTTTTTACATTTTTCCTGTGTTATCGTTCGTGTTGGTCATTTTTTAATAAGCAATCTTCTTGGTTCTCATTTTAATTCGGTGTCATTTTTGAGCCTTAAAACCCTGATTTTCAATTTTGGCGGGAATTCAAATTCTAAACCAATTCCAAAAAATAGCCAACTTCAAACGCGATTATCTCGACAACGATTCAGAATTTACTGTAAAAACAAAAAATGCTCCATTTTTCATGAATTTTTCGAATATATACAAATTATGGTCAACTTCGCTAATCTAAAGAATTTTCAAATTTTTGTCGACCCTTTTCGGGGTCCATTTTCTATTTTTTGTTATCACGCTTTTCCCGCGAACGACGGCTCAAATTGTAGGTACTAAATAGGAGTAAATAATAGGAGAAGAAATGTAGTGCTCTCGAAAAGCACTTAGAAGTTAGATCGAGAATAGTGCTTTTTTGGACCTAAAAAATGAGAAAAATTGCTCTATCTCCAAAACTACGCAGTTTTGACTAGTTGTATAGACAAAAAATGAAGTAGAATTCACCAGCTTTCCAACGACACCAAAATCAGTGGATATGGGTTTAGCTGTCCGGAGATATGCCCACTTGAAGTTTGACCTAAAGTTCAAAAAGTCGACCTGCTGTACAGGGGTACCAAAAAGTCGGATTCAAAAACGGACTTCAAATTCGTGTTCAGCGACCCCGAAAACCTAGGGTATACCATGATTTTCTAAAATTGATTCGAATTTTCGTTACTATGGCCACCCCGGGTTCGAGATTTCGAAACATCGTCTCTTAATTTCTAATTTCTATTATATATTTAATAGGGTTGCGCGTTGGCCTGCGGACGGGGTTTTTTCAAAAAAATTTTTGCGGGGCGGGGTTTCTAAAAGCTTGCGGGCGGGATCCTGCAGGGTTAAAAAGATTAAATTTTGTTGATAAAAAATTGGTTAAGACAATAAATGCATTTATAATGTATAAAATCGTTAGTTTTTTCCATGATAGATGATAAAAATTTTTATGGAACAAAGAGTTTTTAAGCAAAAAATGACCCGAAAATTGAAAATTTTGGTTAAAAATGGTCAAAAGTTAATGAAAAATCACTTAAAAACGGTCGATTTTGCCAAATTTTCGATGAAAAAAAGATATTGCGGGATTATTCAATTTGTGTGGTGGGGTTTTTTAAAAATGCGCGTGCGGAATTTTTTTTCAAAGTGGTGCTGACGGGCGAGGTTTGCGAGGCTGGATCCCGCCCGCGTACAGCCCTAATATTTAATAATTGTATTAATTTTAATGTCTTCATTATTTAGATGCTTCGTTTTCGTATCGATCCACTTCGGTTTTTTGGGCGTCGCACTAAGAGCACTTTTGATATTTCACATGTAATGGAACCGCTACAAAAACAATTCGACGTTCACCATTTAAAAATTGAACCAAGTATGATCACGGCGCACAAAAGTGTGCAAAAAATTGCGAACTCGAAAAAAACGCGTAGAAAAGTGTTAAACAAGTGCCAATAGCAGTTACTAAAGAAATCGAAGCGATCCGAGAGCGTCACAACTTTTTCGACTTTTAACAAAATTTTGCCCCTTAAAGGGACCGGGCCAACCGTGACGTTTTTAACGCTTTTTTGAATTTGCGAACAAAAATAGGCATAATCCCCCATAGACATTGAATTGAGAGCTTGTTGACCACTTATTTGAAAGGTGGTGATCTGCCCTACAACTTTTTCATTTACACCTATAGCAAGTTTTCGCGTCAATAAAAAGTTATACTCCAATTTATGAAGGTAACCTGATTTTCTGCCCGGATTTTTGGATCGGCATTTTTTACACAAAAATGCTCTAATCTCATCATTTTTCATCCGTTTTCGATGAAATTTTTTTCGGTAGTGGGTAAGAGTGTATGCTGAATACGATCCAATCGGTCTTTTTGAGCGAAACTCATGTTTTCGTGTCAATATACAGACTTATTCAAAAAATTGGTGTTTTTCAATGTTGCAAATGAATTTTAAAATGTCTGTATATTGACACGAAAACATGAGTTTCGCTCAAAAAGACCGATTGGATCGTATTTAGCATACACTCTTACCCACTACCGAAAAAAAATTTCATCGAAAACGGATGAAAAATGATGAAATTAGAGCATTTTTGTGTGAAAAATGCCGATCTTTGTCAAAAATCCGGGCAGAAAATCAGGTTACCTTCATAAATTGGAGTATAACTTTTTATTGACGCGAAAACTTGCTATAGGTGTAAATGAAAAAGTTGTAGGGCAGATCACCACCTTTCAAATGAGTGGTCAACAAGCTCTCAATTCAATGTCTATGGGGGATTATGCCTATTTTTGTTCGCAAATTCAAAAAAGCGTCAAAAACGTCACGGTTGGCCCGGTCCCTTTAAAGAATCAGTCCAGCTTGAATAAAATTTTTTATAAGTAGGTTCAAGTTGAGGCGATCAATTTCTGCAGTGGAAGTAAATTCTAAAAAATTCGGATTCGTGTTCCCCATACTCGAAAACCTCCAAGTCAGTGGCGTAGCCAGGATTCAAGAATGGGGGGGGCCTTTTCAAAAAAATTTTTTTACCTTGGTCCCCTCTTATGTTTTTTTTCGACATTTTTTCAAAAATTTGAGCAAAAACATAAGAGGGGACCAAGGCAATTTTTTCGAGTTTTTAAACAAATTTCAAAAATCAGTTTAATCCCCTGTTTTCGCGCCGACAGGCGTGAAAATTTTTTTGCTGAAAAACACTCAGTTTTAAGCGGAAAACGCTGAGAAATTTTCTCCCCCTAGAACCTCCTACGCCTTAACTTTTGATGAGCAAGAAAAAAACACAATACATAAAATACATCGTACGATTCAAGTGTTATAAATAAAATAATATTTGTACTCTAAAAGGTCGAACAATATTAATGCCTTTATCGTTGTAGAATTCTCTGTTTGGTGAACCAATTTGCCGAATTGCAATGCAAAGGTGTAATAAACCGCTCTGTATTACCAGTTTGATGAGCAAGACCGTTCAATTTGCCGAGTTACAGTGGGATGAAACTGTTTCTGAATTTTAGAAAAAAAATATATAAGGGCGGTGAAATTAGTTAATCGGAACCTTTTTTTCTAAAGTTCAGAAGAGATTTGAAATTTTTGAGTAAGTGCTATGAATAAGTTTGTGACTCTATTATTGTTTGCATTTATGCCTGCTTCTACGAATTCATGCTTTCTTATGCCATTGGTTGGAACACAAAATATTTGGTGCAACTCGAATTGGGGTAATTGTTTATATTAAATGGGGGAAATTTTATTTTCTATATTTCAAAATGTTTCTCCTAATTATAAAGGGTAGTACAAAAAATCGCATTTTTGCGATTTTTCAAGCAAAAATTTTTCCTTTTCCCATTTCAATCTTAGGGGGTTTTCCTATGCGAGAAATCGATTGTGCGCACTGAAAAATATTAAAAGACGATTTCTGTAAGAATCGACTTTTGTTCAGTCAAGGAAGCAACAATTTTCCAAAGTGTTCAGTTTTTTTTCGAAACTGGCATATACCCTAGGTTTTCGACCATGCGGAACACGATGGTGCAAAAATTTTGACTCCAAACCTTACTTGGAACCGAGATCTGGCTATATGGACCATTTTTCAGGTATTATGGGCTATTTTGGCCAGTATCTCAGCCAGATGAAAAGTTTGAGCTTAGATCAAGGGCTCATTTAAAGGCTGGGATAATATACTACATTTTTTGTAACACACTATGGGGTCAAACTCAAAGCCATAAAAAGTTACGGAGCTATTTTCCGAATTTTGGTCATTTTTTGAGGTCTAATATGAGAAAAATCAATTTTGTTTCGGCCACTAAAGCGAAAACGTGGCCACTAAAAGCGGCATTTTATAGTACCACTTTAGAGCTTCCTAATGGTACCTTGCTTTGGTCATATGACTTTAACCTGGCTGCGCTATAACGTTCCAAAGTTGCGTTATTCGAAATTGAAAATTCTCTAGATTAGCGAAATTTGCCATAATTTATATATATTCGAAAAATTCATGCAAAATGGAGCATTTTTTGTTTTTACAATAAATTCGGAAAATAGCTCCGTAACTTTTTATGGCTTTGAGTTTGACCCCATAGTGTGTTACAAAAAATGTAGTATATTATCCCAGCCTTTAAATGAGCCCTTGATCTAAGCTCAAACTTTTCATCTGGCTGAGATACTGGCCAAAATAGCCTATAATACCTGAAAAATGGTCCATATAGCCAGATCTCGGTTCCAAGTAAGGTTTGGAGTCAAAATTTTTGCATCATCGTGTTCCGCATGGTCGAAAACCTAGGGTATATGCCAGTTTCGAAAAAAAACTGAACACTTTGGAAAATTGTTGCCTCCACGGGTCAATCCTTATAGAAACTCTCTTTTAAAATGCTCGTCAAAATTGCAAATTTTACATCAAAAATGCATATTTTTTGTCAAAAATTGCTATTTTTGCATAAAAATGCATTTTTTTTAGTCGAAAAATGCCGATTTTTAGACATTTTTCGCCCAAAAAATAGATTTTTTCAAAAATATACCTCCCCCCATTCCTGAAAATTTTTTCCATAAAACCGCCCCTCCAATTATTGGGGGTCTGCGTATGCTACTGCGATACATATAGTCGAAACTCGAAAAAATCAATTTTTTAGGGGTAACCGCCTTATTTTTAAATTTTACAAAAATATTATGTTAAAAAATAATACCACAAAAGCATAAGGGGGAACAAGAGGAAAATTTTTTTGAGTTGACTGTATAGTTTTCTTCGAAATTATTATTTAGTTTCGGCCTATAAAGTTCACAATTATGAATTTTATTTTTCAACGACAGGCGCAAAAATGGTAAAATTATATGGAAAACACATAGAAGTTTTTAAGGTATATTTATTTAAAAAATAAACGATAAAATGGTTGTAGGGAGAGAAGCTCGCCGATGAAATTATAGCGGAGGCAATTAGTGAACCTGGATTAGGTAGTTGTAGTAACGTCGCATCTTCTATCTATGGATATGACGACAAAATTTCCTTGCAATTAAATGAAACTTATCTCCTTTGTGGTAAATTTTTTATTCATGTTAAAAAGCAAAAAAGTGCAAACGAGTTGAATTTTTTGTTCACTAATTGTTTTAGGTAATCTTCGCAAACCTTATCTTCAACAAAATGCACATGGTGAACCTTATCTTCAACAAAATGCACTTTTTTATCCAAATATTCCTACTGTCTTTCCAAATTGGCAAAAGGATGTACCGGAATCTTTAAAAAAAATTCTTCGTAAAAAGTCATTTAAATGCCCAGATTCAAATTGAAAAATTAGCTAGCATGTATATTAAAGAACCAGGCCATTCAGTTACAATCATATGAAAAAATGATATATTCGGAAAGATCATGGAAAATTGAGCATTTTTTGTTTTTACGGCATCATCTGAATCGTTTCCCTCATCGAGATAAATGCATTTGAAAATATGAATTCGTGTACATGTTTTCGTTGTAATAATCAAGCTTTTTTGAATTTTTTCGCTTTAAAATCGTGAAAAAATAGCATCAATCGACAAGAATTTTATGCTGAACAACTTTACTAATTGAAGTTTGCGTAAATATTATTTTCTCTGATCAAAAATTCAAAAAAGTTTAATTTCATGCAGGGTTTTCGTTTCAATATACAAAAATTTAAACTTATTCTGCATTTTTGATCAGAGAAAATAATTTTATACGCAAACTTCAATTAGCAAAGTTGTTCAGCATAAAATTCCCTGTCGGTTGATGCTATTTTTTCACGATTTTAAAGCAAAAAATTCAAAAAAGTTTGATTATTACAACGATAACATGTACACGAATCATATTTTCAAATGCATTTATCTCGATGGGGAAAACGATTCAGATGATGCCGTAAAAACAAAAAATGCTCCATTTTTTATGATCTTTCCGAATATATCATTTTTTCTTATGGGCAAGATAAAAGCAAGCTTCTCTTGCCTTGCCCATGTAACTGAGTGGCCTGGTCCTTTAACAATCGTTTTTAAATAACATATGATCGTTTCTATTTTTTCCTAAATTTTTTGATGTGATATTCTAAATTTAAATTTCTTACATTAATAAAGTTATAATTTTATACAATGTTCATTTTATGAAAATTGAAAAAATCGATTTTTCCGCAAAAATTCAAAAAGTTTGTGTATTACAACGAACACCTGTACACAAATTCAAAATTTCAAACGCAATTATCTCGAAAACTACAACGATCATAGTTCAAAAGAACAAATGTGGAAGAAATTCTAATGGCTAGTATTGGCTTTTTGCTATGCTTATAGTTCTCTTTCCTTGTTTTAGCGAAGGCAGGTGGATTTTTTGGTTGGGTAATTAAATACGCGTTTTCCAATAAAAACATTAAAGGATCAGTCCAGTTTTGCAAAAATTTTATGGGGTTGTTTGTACAGGGTGACATAAACAAAGTTCCGTTTTACCAATTTTTCATGAATTTTGGCCCAAACTANTGCAAAAATTTTATGGGGTTGTTTGTACAGGGTGACATAAACAAAGTTCCGTTTTACCAATTTTTCATGAATTTTGGCCCAAACTATCATAAATGATAGCTATTGCAAAAATAAGTAAAAAGTAAAATCGTATAGTTCGATTATTATTTGTTGTTTGTGCGGCGCCTGACTTATGCCTACGTTATTTTCGCAAATAGCGACGCACCCATCACAACAACTTCCCTCAACTTCCGATCAAAGTCAACAGAAAAGGAACATGCAAGCATGTCTGTTAGAGGATGATTCCTGCCAAAAATGGAAACACTTTCGACAATAATACAAACATATTTGTGTGAAAGGAAAGTTCTCGACAAGAGCTTCAAGAACTATAAAAGTGAAGCTGTCAACATGAACGGAGAGTGAGAAGGAGCGGATCTACAATCTGTGGTCCAATGAAGCCGCCGTGCTCCGAATGCCCATATTTACCTTACTGTAACATAATCGAATAAATGGCATGAGTCTCATCTAACTCTCTAACTTTTCCCGACGGATTCAAATTTGAACTCTGACTAAACCATTTTCCTAAAAATGACCCTACTAGGAGTAATTCGATGTAATGAATCGATTGCGTGAGCTATCGAAGCTCAAAAATTCTTCCCTGACTCTTGTTCAGTCGAAAATTTGGGTTATTAAGCGACAATGATCATTTTTGTTGTAAAAAACTCAATTTTTCTATTAAATCAGGGTCAGGGAAGCAATTTCAAACTATTAGAATACGTGCAATCGATTCCCTTCACTGAATTACCCCTAATAAGGTCATTTTATGGAAAAAATTATGGTTCAAAAATTCATGAAAAATTAATAAAATGGAAATTTTTTGCGCCACCCTGTACAAGTGCACTGTGGGTTTTAGTAATAAACAATTTATGCTCGAATTTTTGGCATACTAAACACGTATTTTTGCATGACCTACCATTACTTTTGCATGAGCTACCATTACAGATCTGATACAGCGGCACAACTTTTCCCGTGACATATGAAATCTTTAGATGACTCTAATTTTTTAATTTTGTTTTAGAAAACTGATTTATGCTCTAGAGCGTTTCAAATTAGCGAATGTGAACTTTGAATAGGCGGTAAAAAGTTAATTTAACATCGTACATAAAAATAATCTTAAAGCAATTTTAAAAAAATATCACCTGTACCAAACGTTAATAACTAAAAGCTCTTATTTTCATTCTATTATTCGTTTGGTCCTAAGTTTTCTTAGTAAGATGTCTACAGGAAACGTCACTTTAGACATGCTCAACAATCCATATCTTAATGGTATTTATGCAAATTTTATGCATATAACTAGTCTGATTACAGCATTTCTCTATGTTTTTGTTATGTTTATTATGATTTATAAATCGAACAAAGAAATGGGGCTATTTCGCTTGTTGTTGTGGTTGCAAATTTCTTGGTCATTTGCGTTCGAATTAGCTCTTAGTTGGTTTCAATTTGTTCCTTTGCTGCCATTAAATGTAAGACATACTTCTCATACTCGAAAGTGGTGTCATATATGACAGCCCATACCAGAGTCCGAAAGAGACCCACTTTTTGGGGCACTAAGGAGCAAGTACCATGTGTCTAATACCCATGGGTTCCATTTCCCAGAGACCCAAATGGGCGTCTGGACCCATTGGGTCTCGGACAGTGGTGGATTCAGACGGAGGCCAAGTCGCTATAGCCCCTAAAACCGAAATTTTCTTAAGAAAAATTACATTTTTTGGCCAAAATTCGAAAAATTTCTTAAGAAAAATGAGCTTTTTACATAGGTGCTCCAAAAAATCAAAATCCTGGAACTGCCATTAATGGCAGTTCCAGGATCCGGGACCAATGGCCATTGGTCCCGGATTCCAGGTGTCCGGGACTTCGCAGACAAGCCATACAATAAAAACCCCTACGCAAAAACGTGGCAAAACAAATATCCATACGCATATTTCCTCCCTCCTCTATGTGTATGATTTAGAGTGGCTTTTGGATTCCCCCATCACCTATTATGAATACCGAAAATTTAGTTAATATTTAAACTTTTAGATGGGATATACACAAGGAATATTTCGAAATTTTGGCTCTTTCTCAAGCCATACTCAATTTGTTATCTTAATTGTCTTAATTATGGGAATGATCGAAAATATATTTGTCTGCGTCTTTTTTCGCATAACGCAGGTTCTTTTTACCATAGTGTGACCCTCTTTTTGTGATGTTGTGTAGACTGTTATACCAGAACAATATTTATTCACCACATATCGAGACAGAAAGAGCTCCATAGCTAGTCGAGAGAATAGATTAAACGAAAAGCTAGCCCATGGGCTAGTTGAGGTATTAAGGAGGAATAGTTGAGATGTTAAGGAGGAACATATAATGAGCATACACTTTCAATTTTTTATTACGCGCAAAAAATGGATTTTAACGGCACTTAAATCAATCTTCCAAGCCTCTCCAGACCATTTCTCGTTTCATATAATCACATTTTTCTAAAAATTCAAAAACTCAATTTATTCAAAAATTCAATTTTATCATCTATAGTCTATCTTGTCTATCCTAATCATCTAGTCATTTTTCATGAAATTAAATGGTTATCGGCTTCCAAGAGTCTCCAATCAAATTAAAACTAATGTAAGTTGTCCGAGATTGCCAGACTCCAATCTTTTAGAGTCGAGGGGGAGAGGGGTAAAATTCAATAACGGGCTAGTCCCCTAAACCATTCATTATTATACAGGGTGACTAGAAATAAACGGATCCCCTTGAAAAACGTGTTTTTTCGTTTTATTTTCAACATATTTTATTCAAAACATAACAATAATAACAAAAAAAAATAAAAATTATTCAAAGTGGCCACCATTCGCTTCAATACATGCCTTCAGTCTCTTGGGAAAGTTGTCCCCAATCTTAGCCAATATTTCAACAGTAATCTCATCCCATGCCTTGACTAATGCTCTCTTCAACGATTCAACTGTCGTATGGGGTTTCGCACACGCGATCTTCCAGAATACTCCACACCGCGTAATCGAGAGGTTTCAAATCCGGAGAACTGGATGGCGAAAAAAATACGATTTTCAAGGGGGTCCGTTTATTTCTACCCACCCTGTATAATAAGTATTTTTTCAACCTCTGCTTTTGGGTTCCAAATAGAGAATTTGAAGTCTTGGGTATGACGGAACTGATGAGGGACTTCCACCATTCCGATAGTCATTACAAAATTTCAAACTTCTTTAATTTTCCTAATCTAACAACTAATTAAAAAACTTTAAAACGATTGATTCCATGAGGCACCATATAATGAGCATACACTTTGAGACTACATTTTATTGACTAACTTCTATTACAATAATCTCACTCTTTTATAAGACATAGAAATAGAACAGAATCGGTTCTTAAAAGAGGAAACAGAAGGAGGGCACTACAAACAGCCGTCTCTCGATGAACTATGGACTCTCATATAATATAGGGTGTTTCAGATAAAATGTACCTATTTTATTTTGACATAGCTTTTTCTGGAAAAGTATTTTGAATTTCCGATTTTTGGAAAATAACGAGCTAATTTGTCCATTTTATGCATGTTTCTTTGTTTTTGAAAATCTTGACCTTGGGCATTGAAACGAAAATTTGCTATTTTGTCCTGAAGGAATTTTTTTTGAAATTCTTGCGCCAATCGATTCAGCGACCTCAAAAACGGTAGTGTACCAATTTGCGTGAAAAACATATTCTTGGTTTTCGAGTATTTTCCAAAAGTCGAAAATTCAAAATTATTTTTCAGAAAAAAGCTATGTTAAAATAAAATAGGTACATTTCATTTGAAACACCCTGTACAAACAATATATGGCACTAGGCCCCTCGTTACGGGCGCTAATTACAGGTATACTCATCACGGCCACTCGTTACGGCCTCTCATTACAGAACCCGCTCGTTACGGCTTCTGTAACAAGAGGCCGTGACGAGCGGTTTCTGTAACGAGAGGCTGTAACGAGCGGCTTCTGTAACGAGAGACCGTAACGAATGGTCGTGAATTCGCGTTGTAACGAGGGGCCTAGTGCCCAATATATGATCAATATAGAGGGCTACAATAGTCTTATCTTTATGCGGTTTAATTTGAATTTTTAACCCTTTTTTAGTTCAAGCCTAATTTTTTCTTCAGAATGATGGGAGTCATATTTGAAAATCCTTTTTACCATTGTGCAACTGTAATATCAATACTTATGGTTTTCTTTATTATCGTACTCACTCCCCTTACGATGGCGAAAACAACTGATGTTGAACTAAGACTGGCTGTGACTAATAAAGCTCCTGAATTATTAGAAGTTTTAAACCGAGAATCTTCAGTTTTTGGTTATGAAAAGCCAAATTGTTCAAATAATTGGTTCATAATTTGTCTATTTGTGATCTTGTTTATTATAACTGTAGTAGTGTTCATCATTCTGGCATTAAATGCTTACCTATATCATTTAATCAACAAGCAGACAAGTTCCGTGAATTCAAAAAGTGCGAAGATGCAAGTTATGATGTATAAGACGTTAATGACACAACAAGTAAGTTCGAAATCATTTTTGAAATCCCGATGTTTAATCCAAAAAATAGTACAAGAAGAATTTTTTCTTTTACAATTGAAAGTCTATAGCTGAAAATCCTCCGCAAATGATGCTTTATGGAAAAAAATTATGAATCTAGATCTAAAAGATGAAAAACCCGAGCTCTGAGCGGTTCAAATCGCTCGGATTCGTGTTTTTCGACCGCGAAAACCTCCTAGTCACTGAAACTATCGGACGTTGACACTTATATAACGATTTTTCATGTTATGTTTTGGGTCATAACCTCGAACAAGGTCATAGAAAATGTTTCATCGCTCAATTCTTGTGGGAATCGATTCCCCGTACGTAAAAACCCCCAAGGGCACAATTTTGTCGAAACTGGATATTGTTTTGTTGTGTTAAAGGACCAGTCCAGTAATTTACAACCATATAAAAAATGATATATTCGGAAAGGTCATGAAAAATGAAGCATTTTTTGTTTTTACGGCATTTTCTGAATCGTTGTAGTTTTCGAGATAATTGAGTTTGAAATTTGTGTACAAGCTCTTCGTTGTAATACACAAACTTTTTTGAATTTTTTGCGGAAAAATCGATTTTTTAAATTTTCATAAAATGAACATTGTAGCAATTTTTTATA
>OZJO01002541.1:0-12783 GCA_900406225.1 Acrobeloides nanus | reverse complement strand
TTTTCGATAAAATGGCTCCAATTTGGCTGATTTTTTGCACTCGCGGGTTTTTCGACATGGCGAACACGATGCTGAAGCTAATTTTCAAAAATTTCACAAGTTTTCGTGCTAACAACATTGAAGTTCTCTTGAATTTGGACTTGAAAAATCTTAATTTTTCAATTCAGAAAAAACCTCAGTATTATTAGCGCGAAAACTCGAGAGATTTTTGAAAATTAGCTTTGGCATCGTGTTCATCATGCCGAAACCCTCCCCCCGAGTGCAACAAATTTAGAGTCATTTGATCGAAAATCGATTTTTCAGTATGGTACCTCCTTCATGTAGATGGTACCGTTTAATTTAAATTTGAATTCTAACACCGGCATTGTGTGTTCCCCATGGCCAAAACCCCCGGACAATACGAAACCAGCCGCTAAAATGGCGTATTTTTTGAATTTCTATAATGTCATGCACTTTGTTTCAATGTACACATTGCCTGGTTCAATAAAAAGCGTGGTATTCAAAAAAATTTTTTGACTATAGGTATGAAACTTTATTGTAGGCACATCATCAAAGTTTATAAAGTCACAAATTCAAAATGACAGTGATTATCAATAACAATAATATAGGGTGTCCCATGGTTGATTTTACACTCGTTTTTTAGGATATCTTCAAGAGAGTTAATCCGTTTTCGATACGGTTTTTTAATGGTGAGGCTTTGGGCTACAAAAGCAGCATAAATTGGCCGAAATCCGCTGCAATCTCGATTTTGTAGGTTCAACAAACCCCTTTGGATGTAAAAAGGACAATGACTATCTCATACAAAAAATTATCGACATGGAATTAGAAGATGAGGATGATTTTGGATTATCGGCATTGGATCTTGATTAATTTTTCAAAATTATTTTAAAAAATCGATTTTTTTCTCTCTAAAAAAATCGAATTTTGGTACAAAAAATCGAACTATTTCGAAAAAATCGAATTTTAGCCAACAATTGAATTGTAGCCAGAAATCGAATTTGGCCCAAAAATCGAACTATTTCCAAAAAATCGAATTTGCCAACCGTGGGTAACACCCTGTATAAAACTCGTAATTTTTATTTGTCCGGACTAACTTTTGAAGGTAACAGAGTGAGCAAAAAAACCGTACTTTTGTGTTTTTTGGCGAAAAATTTTCAAAAATCGCATGAAAATACTCCTTATAGGTGATTTTTGAGAAAATTTTTCACCAAAAAACGCAAAAGTACGGTTTTTTGCTCACCCTGTATATCCATACTGTATCAAGTTTAAAGAGTACAACTGGAAAAAACCCATATGCAAAAATTTGCAGCTCATTCGAGTGCATTTTTGAACAATCGACCTCACGGATTCGAACCCGCGGTCTTGAAATCTTTGCCAGTTGATATGTAGTCGTTCAGAAGCTCCATTTCAATTTTTCATTTAAAAAAATGATTTTCTATAAAGTTGTTTGTCTTGATCTGAAGAACAACTTTGTAGAACATCACTTTTTGTGAAAAGGTTTTTTATGGTTTAAATTTCAATCGAAAAAACAGAGCCTTGGTCTCTAGTTTATAACAATAATGATCAAACAACTAATAATGACAACTTTATATTCTGTTTGTAATCATATCTAATCTAAAGAAGAAGACTCGGATTTTAAGACGTCGAATCGTTCCAGGCGTCCAGATTTCTCGGCATCCAAATACCTTCTATACTCATTCAACATTCGCCACTGTGGTGAATATATTCTGGCTTGAGGTCGAAGCTTTTTTACCAGTTCCCATGCAACGTTAGGAAAATAATCGTATCTAAAATGTGCAATTGGTATACCGTATACTCTAATGGTAGTAAACCACCAGGTAGTTGTTATCAGTAGCGTATCTATGGGTGAAGGGGGAGGGAAGTCGTTGAAAAAAATCGCGAATGTGATTACAATTTTTTATATGAAAAAAATTGAATTTAGCTAGAAATCGAATTTTGGACAAAGATTGAATTTTAGAATCCTAAAGATCAGCCCAAACGGATTTCAAAATGATCGAGATTCACCTTTGGTGAACTTTAACGAAAGTTGAAATACGGTACGAAGGTACGTTTTTGGACAGCCCTGCCTTCAATTAGCTACGGGCCTGCTACTGAGTTGTATAACTTTAAATATTCATTTCCATTCAGTGGCGTAACCAGGGGGTCAGGTGGGCCCGTCCTCCTCTCGAAATCCGAAAAATTTTTCCTAATGGTCCCCCTTATGTTTTTCCCAAAAATTTTTCTAAAAACTTAATGGTCTCCCTTATGATTTTTCAAAAAAGTACAAAATTTACAATTTTTGATCAAAAACCGTGATTTTCTGAGCATTTCAAGATAAAAACGGCCATTTTCAACAAAAAATTTCGCACCTGCGTTGTTGTCTTTTGGCTAAACTTCGAAGAATTCAACAAAAATTTTTTCAAAAACAATGTAAGGGGGACCAAGGCGATTTTTTCGATTTTTGGAGAAAATTTGCAAAAAAATCATAAGGGTCAAAACAATTTTTCTGGATACGCCACTGTTTTCATTAAACTTTCAAAATTTACTTGTGCATAAGATAACTAGCTGCAATTGTAACACTTCGAGTCCGGCCCGCTTTACAATGGATATAAACAGATTTCCCTTCGCCAGCTACTTCGTCAATGAAGTTTATAGCCTTGTGAACCTTTGGGCGCTCGATTTGTCCTACAATTCATATATAAAAACAAAGATGAGAGCCTACTGCTCTCTGGGGTCGATTGTTGTACTTGGTAAGCGACAAGTTACAAAAATATAGGGGAAAAACCAACAAGTTGGAACATGAAAAGTGACAAGTTCACTAAAAAACTGACAACTAACACAATTTTGACAAGTAATAAAACAAAAGTGACTAACCTCTTTTGCTTAATCAGTTTTTTCGACAAGTGATAAGTGACAAATTTGTCGGTTTTTTAGTGAACTTGTCACTTTCCATGTGCCAACTTGTCGGTTTTTTCCCTTTATTCTTGTCGCTGATCACTTGTCAAATACTAAAATCGACCCCTGAAATTCGGCCGAAAGACCGAAAAAACAAAGGGTCCAATTCATACCAGATAAATCCATGGTAGGTAGATATCCTGTAAAATCTTCAATAGGAATATGATGAAAACGTATATTTTCAGCAGCCCAATCTTTCGGGGTCATTACATCGTACAAGGACGAACCATATCGCCATTCGAATTCTTCTACACAGCATACGATGCCGCCAACGTTTTCTCCCTAGAATAGAAGTGTAATTTCGATGTTTATTGAATATCAAAAATACTCAAAGTGTTTTAAGAAAGTCTATTTGATTTTTGCCTCAATAAATTTTTTCCGATGTGGTAATCTAGGGCGAAACGTCTGTTTCAACCCATAGAAAAACGGCAATAAGTCTGTGTCAATGTAGCAAAAAAATGGTATTATTTTTCACGGGAACATCAAAACGACAAAAATTAAGTTTTTCAAAAATAGATCCAAATTGCCTGGTTTTTTGTACTCGGGGGTTTTCGGCTANGTATTATTTTTCACGGGAAAATCAAAACGACAAAAATTAAGTTTTTCAAAAATAGATCCAAATTGCCTGGTTTTTTGTACTCGGGGGTTTTCGGCTATGGAAAACACGGATCTGATGGAATTTTTGAATTTTGACCACAAGGGATTGGGGGTTGAATTTTTTCAATACAAAAAACGCAAAATCAGGCAAGGGTAGTGACCCCGAATTTTTTTCAGGTGTCCCCAAACTTTTGCCCCCTGATAACATAAAAACTTACCTTAAGGTCCTCAATCATAGACTTAAACGGCATCGCGCCAACGATTATAGTATCATCAATTCGAGTGTACCACACCCATTTTTGAGGCATCACATAATTCCGTAGTAAATTATATGCCAAAGTTGGGTGGAAAAGTATGTTTGAAACCCATGTCATTCTTAAATCTAGTTTAGATGGAAGCAAAAGTTCTGGGGGAGGCAAAAGTTCTGATCTAGATGGACAGAAGTCCTGGACCCAAGGAGCAAACCTTGGGTCCAGTCTTGACATTTCAAAAACGTGTTTTCTCGACAATTCTGGACGAGAAAACACCTTTTCAGCTTTTTTAACTATGTCAGGACTTTTGCCTCTCCCTGTACTAACTGATTATTGCGAAATTGTGCAACAAAAAACTCGTAAGACAATGTAAGAGCGTAGTAAGGACGCGTGCTAGCAGTCGTAAAACGCATTTCACGACGATTTCCGGATGCTAGCCGTCCGGAAATTATAGTATTTCCGGACGGCAGTCCGGAAATCGTCCGAAATCGTGTCCGGACGCTAGCCGTCTGGAAATCGTTCGGAAATAGTGCATTTCACAATTTTTGGACGGCTAGCGTCTGAAAATCTTCGTGAAATGCATTTCACGATTGCTAGCACCCATTCTAACGGATCTAGGAAAATCCGCCGAATGGAAAAATTCGCGAAAAATCTATTTGGTCCCCAAGGCAATCTTTTTCACTAATTTTCTCCGAAAATCAGGAAAATCTTCTTGGTCCCGCCCGGGCGCACCCTCTCTCAATGATGTTTTTTTAATTTTTTCGTTGAAATCAACGTTTTGATCCGAAAACTAGCGCCGAAACGAATTTTTTTTGTTGAAAAATGCTTGTTTTTAAGCTGAAAATGCTCAAAAATTGTGATTTTGTGGAAAAAATAGGGAATTTTGGTGAAAAAATGGCCCTCCATTATGATTTTTGGGCAAAAACATAAGGGGGATCTCGGAAAAATTTTCGTTTTTTCAATTTCGTGGAGGGGGTCGGCTGCCCCTTGTTGAGGAAAAAATGTATGCATGGGCTTGTGAAAAAAACTTCAACCATAATTTTTTTCGGCGATTTTAGTGATTTTTTATGTGACTTTTTCAGTAGAAAATCGCCATAAAAAATTATGGTCGAAGTTTTTTCACAAGTGTCGAAGTTTTTTCTCCATGCATACTTTTTCCCCCTAAACAATTATAAGCAAAATTAAAAATCCGAATTTCAATGTGAAATTGGTTCAGTGGTCCCGAGTTCGAGTCCAAAGGTCTCAGTTTCGAATCCCACCTGCGTCGATTTGATTTTGCCTCAAAAAGTATGTTATCTTAAAAACGCTGTAAGTCAACAAATATCAATCCTTTTTTCGTGATTTTTTGTAGATAAGCCAAATCGACCATGCTCTTTTCGAATCTGAAAAAATTTTTCGAAAAAAAATTTTGAGGTCCCTCTTTTTTTACTTTTGACTCACCCTGTATATATGGGAGTTATATAGACGAAGGTTTTTTGAGGATATCTCGGCAAAGAAGTATTTTTGAAAGAAAGAACAAATAATCACTATGACATTAAACTTTTTTTATTTATTAAATTTTAAAAAATTCAATAGATTTTTAAAGGGGGTGCCGTTTGCGGCCCTATCTCCGACAAAAATTTTTCTCTAAATTGGCTGATTTTTGGTACTTGGGGATTTTCGGGCAAGAGAAATCGATTGGCGCAAGTCTCGAGTTCCAAAAAAATTTTTATGACCCCCTAAATTTTTGAGAAAAAAATGCGATTTTCGAATTTTCTTCTCAAAAAGTTAGGGGATCACAAAAAATTTTTCGGAACTCGGGACTTGCGCCAATCGATTTCTCTTGCCCGAAAACCCCAAGTACCAAAAATTAGCCAATTTTGAGAAAACAATTTATAGGGCCGCAAACGGCATCTCCCTTCTTTAAGGAAAATCACAATTACTGACTAAAAAAAATAAGTTATTAGAAAAATTCAATCCGTAAACTGATGAGATCAATGAGAAAACACAGAGAGCAAATCTATAATAAGTTATGTATAAAGTACATCAAAAACGATTTATAAATCGTCAAAAATATTCGAAGGTGTTGGGTGTTGATCTTTTCTTCGATCAGACACATAATGATGAAATGAGCCTGTCAGATCCAATAGCGTATCTTCTTCATTATTATCTTGATTAGATGCCAGAGGTACTTGATGGAAAGATGGATCTGAAGAGCCAGCTTCAAGCTCATTTCCGTCGAAAGCAGGGTTTTCTTGATATTCCATTATTGGCGTGGTGTCATCATATTCTTTTGGCATAAGTTTAGTTTCTCCACCTAAAATCGTGATGTTTGAAAAACGGGTGATAATAAACCTCGATTAGATGTTGTTGTCTTCTCTGACCACCGCTTATGCCTATCATCTCGTGCTCTTCCTCGGTTGATTCGATTTCTTTCTAAAATGTGCAAACGTCTGTCTATCTATCTATCTATCTATCTATTGTATACTAACCCAATGCAACAAACGATTTTCCACCCTGTACCATTTCTCCGGTAATATCATCATTGTCGATGAATTGATCTATGCCAAGAGAATGCATTAGACGAGTACCTAGTCTAAATGTACAGTCTTATACACTGCCGGTCATAACGATAGAATCACTCTAATTTTTAGGGATTCTAGAGTTAACAAGAACGATCGGAAATATTTAGCCTGGTACACAGCATGGAAAATCGTATGCTTCCGATCGTTCTTGTTAACTCTAGAGCGCAGAACCCCTTAAAAATTAGGGTGATTCTATCTTGATGACCAGCAGTGTATTAAGCTAAACAAGATAAACCTACCTAAACCAAGTACCTAGAGCTAATAATACTATGAAAATTGGTAGATAAATATTAATTCCTCTGGCAATTATAGGAAGCACATCCAAGTGTCCCATTAACTAAACAATGACTTTTGATGAATTAACAAAAAAAATCCCAAAACCTTTGTAAATTGAGTCTCGACACCAAAGCCTGCGCCTGACGTAATATGTGAGTCTAAATGGATCATTCCCAAAAAGTTCAAGCATATCGGTGGCGTTAATCGACAAATTAGCCTAAATCAATTTAAAACAAAGTACTGGAGATCGAGCGAAGTTTCTCCATGCTGCCTGGAGTAATGTTCTCCGAACATGACTCCGGGCAGCACTTCCGAGCGACGCTCGTTTTTTTCTTTGTTGTATATTTTACTCTGGAGTCAAATTTCACTGTTTACTCCAGAGAAAAATTACAAGCTGCTGGCATTCAAGGGTCCTTATTGAGCTGGATACATGCTTTTCTCACTGAAGGATCTTTTAATGTTAAGGTAGGAAATCAAAAATCGAAAAAATTTTACTCTACTAGTGGAGTACCACAAGGTACTTTGTTAGGCCCGCTACTGTCTAACTTCTTTATTTCTGTTTACCTAAGGCATGCTATGTTCAAAATGTAGAAGTTAAGCTTTTTGCGGACGATATTAAGGCATAAAATGAAAATTTACATGGCACTAAAAAGTAGACTGTTTTCGTCGGTCATATGGTGTGGATCGAGATGGTAATAGCGATAGACACGCAACTTAAACACCGTATAATATGCGCAGATCCCCAAGTACGAGATTAGCACAATGGTTATGATCTGAAAATAGGTGGATGTACACATATAAAATACAGAAAAAGAGCTTCCCCCAGGAGATATGAACTATAGGCTGACAAGGGGGAGAGTCTCCCCCCCCCCTGACCCATGCACGCACGAACCCAAAATTGAGGGGGACTTAGCCCTGAAGTAAATGCAGAAAAAGCTTTACCTGGATGTACTTGTAATGAGACCCATCCGCAGCAATATTTATGATACGAGCAGCAAGCGAAAGCTGTGGAGAGACGATAAAGAAGGTGCACTCGCTCCACATTATAAGCAGAGTCAAGAAAATACAAAACGCTCCAACTGCCTAAAATATATATAGGCTTATCTCTTATTTCAACAATTGAAAATTACATGGAAAAGGAACCGTTTAAGATGAACATGCCATAGGAATAAAATCAATTCGGGTATCTCGAAAGGTAGCTTGATCGAGTGTCGTTGATCGAAATGCCCAGTCCGTTCAGCTTGCTCAACATCTTCCAAATAAAGTGCCGTGTCAATCGACGCTCTCCATTGAGCTTGAGTTCGCCGGTAGTTTTGAATGGAATCAATAACGCGTTTGTGTAAGCGTATCTGTAAAGAAGCATAAATCAGGGTTTTCTGAAACGTTATTGAAACGAAAACCCTGATTTCATGTTTTCGTTTCGATAACCCAAAACATTGTTCAAATTCAATAATTCTAGTGTCATTTTATTCGTCTCGGCGAGCTATAAAAAATGCTGTTTTTCTTTTTTAGAAAGAATATTTTTGAGTTATTGAAACGAAAACATGAATCAGGGTTTTCGTTTCAATAACCTAAAACATGGTTCAACACTCTGACACCATGGTTTTCGTGGTCGCAACTTTTTTTGTAAAACGGTTCGCCGTGCCTAGACTCTGTCATCTTCCCAAATTTTGATCAGACGAGACTGTACATATGCATATTTTGTGATAAGCACTATATACAAAGTGGGATGAACAACAAAAAATTCCATGTTTCGCATTTTCATTCTGTTTACAAAAAGTTTTTCTTGTATTTTCTTGTGCTCAAAAAATAAGCCAGAATTGAATTTGCGATGAGAAATATCCATGGGAAACTCTGCTACAAAATTGCACTTACAGGCGGACCCTGCTCTGGTAATAAGTTCATTAGGAAAAAAGAAGTCATTTTTAGGGAAAACAACAGCATTGAATGACATCAAAGAAGAATTTAAAAAGGCGTATGATCAAAATGAGTGGCAGGTTAAAAAAATGGAGCATTTTTTGTTTTTACGGCATGTACTGAATCGTTGTAGTTTTCGAGAAAATTGCGTTTGAAATTTTCAATTTGTGTACATGTTTTCGTTTTAATACACAAACTTTTTTGAACTTTTTACGCGAAAAAATCGATTTTTTAAATTTTTATAAAATGATTCATGTTTTCGTTTCAATGTAGCAGTTTTTTATAGCTATATAAGACCAAAATTATCCAATTTGAACATTGTTTCGGGTTATTGAAACGAAAATTCTGATTCGTGTTTTCGTTTCAATAACTAAAAATAATGTTCAAATTGGATAATTTTGGTGTCATTTTGTTCGTCTCATAGAGCTATAAAAAGATGACGAAGGTTTTTAATAATAGTTGAAAAATCGTTTCAATAAACAAACTTTTATTGAAACACGATCAGGGGTCAATTCCTTTCGCTTCAATACACAAACACGTTTGAAAAATTTGAACGCAATTATCTCGAAAGGGCTCAACTGTCAAGGGGTGCCGTAAAAACAAAAAATGTTCAGTAAAAATTCTTCTTTCCGAAGGCGCTCGGCCCCATGTACTAAAATAATAAAAGGTTTAGCTATTCACCGTGCCGGAAGCATCCAGCCTTCTTTATCGTGGTGGAGTTGAGCGAATCCGAATGAATCAGGATCAAGCGTATGAATGGCAAAAGGGGATGCTAAAGACTATTCTACATTTGGAAGAGATCTATGACAATTTGGCTCGTTATGAAGTAAGTACTCAGCCCCAAAAAAACTAGATTTTGTCAATTTTTTATGGTTTTGAAAACGCTTCTTTGACCCTGATTCAGGGAATGGATTCGGTGTATTGACGCGAAAATCGAAAAAATTTATGCCTATTTTTGAGCTTTCAATTTTTTCGATTTTTTCAATTTTTTCCAACTTTTTCAATTTTTTCGATTTTTTCCAATTTTTTTCGAATTCGGTGTATTGACGCGAAAATCGGAAAAATTTATGCCTATTTTTGAGTTTGACTTTAGGATCAACGAAATACAATAATTATATGCGATCGTGGAGCAATGGATCCTAAAGTATTTACCAAAGACAACGAATGGAAACTTACCCTTCAATGCATGAATTTCACGGAAAGTGAACTATTGAAACGATATGACGCTGTGATACGATTGAACACGGCACCCAAGTAGGGAAAAAATCGATTACGCGCATTCCCGAAGCATGAAAATGCTTCCTTAGCCCTGATTCAGGGAGTGGATTCGGTGTATTAACGCGAAAATCGAAAATTTTTCTTTTTTTCGCCCGTATACCAACTTCGTTCCCTGAATCAGGGTCAAGATAAACTTTTCATGCATGTCACGGCGTACCAAAATGGCCAAAAAACCGGCACGAACTGCATGGCCAAGTGGCTAGGATCGTCTCCCAATGCACTAAAGACACATGGTTCGGATCTTCCTTGGAGCTTAAAGTTTTTACATGTTTCATGATTGCAGAAATCTTCACACAAATGACCCCATTGAGGGTAATTTTATGCGAGGAATCGATTGCGCGCATCCCCGAAGCGTGAAAATGCTTCCCTGACCCTGATACAGGGGGAAAAATTGAGTTTTATAGGAAAATATGATCATTTTTTGCATTTTCTCCTGAATCAGGGTCAGGCAAGCGTTTTCGCGCTTTGGGAATGCGCGCAATCGATTCCTCGCATAAAACTACTCCTATAGTGTCATTCTTGTGAAGATTTTGGCAATCATGAAACAGGCAAAAACTTTAAGCTCCATAGAGGATCCGAACCCTGCACCTTTAGTCTCAATAAATTTGAAAACGAGACAATGTCACGATAATTTTTTTCGAAGCCTAAAAACGTTTCCCTGATTCAGGGAAGAGATGTATGTATTGAAGCGAAAATGTATTTTAGAGACGCTTACAACACCCGAAACAACAAAAGCAGAAGAGAAACGTATGAAGACGCTAAAAAAATTAACCAAGCTTATGATGAAATCTGGAAGGGCCACCCCCGATTCTATAACATTGAAAATGATGAGCACAACGACAATCAAGAATTTGGATGGCAACGAAAATCCGAAAAAATTTTCAATATTATACAGCAAATATTAGAGAATAAATAAAAAGCCATGATGATTCTTTTCGCTTCACGGCTGTCGAAAGTTGGGAGCTACTAACAATAGGGAGGTTGCTTTCCCTGAATCAGGGAAGCGTTTTTGAATTTTATAATGTTCGATACACCCTGGGTCGAATTGGTCTGAATATTGACACGAAAACCCTGAATTTGAACTTTTTAAAAGAAATCATTAAAAAATTCAAAACTTGACAATTTGGAAAAAAAGTCATAGAATATATTTTTTATAACTCGCCGAGACGAACCAAATGACACTTACTGACATTTGAACAATGTTTTTGGTTATTGAAACGAAAACCCTGATTCAGGATTTTCGTTTTGGCTTACCAAATACTTGTCATTGCTAACAATGTTCGAATCAACAGAGTTGGATGTGAATCGATGCTCGGCGCCACTTCGTTTGGATTGATTCAGTTCATCAACAAAGTCCGATGGAAACTTCGAGACTATGACCTGGGCCTTGTGTCGCGCCAAACCCCGTTGATTTTGTAGGATGTTAAGCGCATCTTTGGCCTCGAAGTAGACTTCACGAACGGCTTCTTCGGCATCGTTTCGATCCGTCGATAGCTTGTCTATGTCAAAATAGGCTTTGTTGATGCGATACTCTAGAATATCAAGGGAATGTCTCTATGTGGTGCTCTGGGTATTTGTATTTTTTACCTCGATTTCCCATTTGCCATAGCTGTCTGGGAACTTCCACTAGTCCATAGCCAAGTAGTACGACCAAAATAAATAAGCCCCAAGTGTTGGAAGCGGAAATCAAGAGGATTTTTAAATGTTCACTAAAATTTTGAAGTTGGTACGAGTACTCGAATTCGAAAATCTCGATTTGGGGGGTTCGTGCAGAGGGGTTCTCGAGTAGAATAAAACAAAATTAATGGGCATTCAGTTGTAGGTCACGGTAGCACAATGGTAGTGGACTTGGACGGTAGCCAGGAGGGGTCCGAAAACTTTTGCCCAACTTCAAAAATTTCTTATAATAAAACACTTACAAACTTAATGAAACCCCTTTTCCAACTGCATAGAACACTAGAAAAACGAAAATGACCCCATACGTCCCATAATACGCAGCATTGTTATAAAAAGCTGTCTTCAGTTTGCCAGTCGGCGTGAAATCGCCTGCATTCGAATAGGACTGCATCATGGGCAAGACAATCCTTGAAAATTTTTCTTATTTTTTAAACATAACTAACTAAAAAGCTACCAAGTCAACAGCTGTGCTAACCAATAAATAACTCTCCATGTACTTAAAAGTGTGTTATCCGAAATGTAGCCCTTGGGCTCCTCGCATTCAAATGGCTCGAATGATACATTGTTATACAGGCTTTCATTATGCTTTACTTCTTGATCAAAACCACACTTACGATAGAATGTCTAAAAATAGCACTGCTAGACAAAATAGACCCGGACAAAATAGACCCAGACAAAATAGACCCGGACAAAATAGACCCAGATCCTTAGAAAATTCAATTTTAGGCTTAGGCTTTAGGCCTAGGCAGGGTTTAGGATTTAGGCCTAGGCTTAGGCTTTAGGCCTAGGCTTAGGCTTAGGCCTAGGCTTAGGCCTAGGCTTAGGCCTAGGCTTAGGCCTAGGCTTAGGCCTAGGCTTAGGCCTAGGCTTAGGCTTTAGGCCTAGGCATAGGCTTTAGGCCTAGGCTTAGGCTTTAGGCTTAGGCCTAGGCCTAGGCTTAGGCCTAGGATTTAGGCTTTAGGCCTAGGCCTAGGCATAGGCTTTAGGCCTAGGCTTAGGGCTAGGCTTTTGTTAAAGGGGGTAACCTTTGCAGCAGCACTTTTGAGAAAAAAAAATTTTTTTTTAATTTTTTCAAAAATGACTTTTCTAGGGGTAATTTTATGCGAGAAATCGATTGCGCGTATCGAAAAATTCTGAAAAAATTTTTCAGGGGTCAAAAAATTGAAAAAAATGCGTCAAAATTAGGGGCTGTAAGTTTTAACCCCAACAAAATTATTTTTGGGGGTTTTTGACCCCTAAAAAATTTTTTCAGAATTTTTCGATGCGCG
>OZJO01002536.1:0-36806 GCA_900406225.1 Acrobeloides nanus | reverse complement strand
TGAGTTTTATCTTCTTTTAATTTGTTAGAAAAAGGTCTTTAAAAATTTTCATTTGGAATTTCCCACCATTTCTTTTTCCAAATCTCTACTTTAAACAATTTTTAAGTACATTATTTTGAAGTATTTTTAAGAGATGCAATCAGACAAAATCTCATCTGAAAAACTATCTCATCACTTAGAAAAGTTCCCATTGTCGGCAGTCCCTTCTTGTCTACTTCACATAGTCTCTTCTCAATGTTGTGTATTTAGTTGTAGATTTTGTACAGTGTAAAATAAAAGTATTAAAAAAAATGAAACCAGCATTTCACATTGATAAATCGACATAATAATAGCGTTAACTACTCCTTTTAGCGTTAGTTACATCTATTAGCGTTAGTTACAGGTTTTAGCGTTAACTACAGCTATTAGCGTTAGCTACAGCTTTTAGCATAAGTTACAGATTTTAGCGTTAACTACAGCTTTTAGCGTTAGTTACATCTATTAGCGTTAGCGCTAGCTTTAGCATCAGTTGTGCATACAGCCCATTATGTATTTATTAAAAGAGATGAAAAGTTAGTTACAGCTATTCTTCAATTGAATTTACTAATACAGTCGACTCAGTTCGATGAAGAATGGAACGACATACATATTATTGTGGGGAGTGCCTCATCCAACCCCTAACAATTATCATGGGTTCGCCAAAAAAGTATAAAATTTGCAATTTGTCAACAAAAAGTACAATTTGTTTAACAAGAACTCAGTTTGTAAACAAATCTTCGTCAAAATTTTTCAATTTTTTGGTAAAATTGTAGAGTTTTTGGCAAAAAAATCAAAAGTAGATGCTCCCAAAAGTTGAACCTAGCTATAACTTTGAGTGCAACCACGCAAAAAATTTCAAAAATAACCCCTCCCCCCCCCATTCAGAAATCCCAAAAATGATGAAATCTCCCACTCAAAACCCTCTCCTTTTTTTAAATAACCCCTCTCACTCAAAAATAAGGCAAAAATAAGAAACCCACGATGGTAAAAAAAGCAAACAGCAGCTAATATTTTCACCATAGTTTCTACAATTGCTTTGCTATTTTTTGAGCTTGGTTTGAAAAAATTTGGTGTTTGACAAGTTGGAACCGACCCTTGTCAGTTTCCAAAAATGGCATTCTTCTCTCCATATATTACCCTTTTTATGGCTAGCTATAAAGTGTCTGTTACATGACGAATTGTATAAAAAAGCCGATTGTCCGATCTGTCAAGTTAAGTAACGTTGATTTTTTTCGAAAACGCTTCCTGGATCTTGATTCAGGGTCATAAGTGTCTACAAAATCAGTGTCTCAAGGGTAATGACCCTGAATCAGGAGCCGGGAAGCGTTTTCGCGCTTTGGGAATGCGCGCAATCGATTCCCCGCATAAAATTATCCCTAGAGGGTCATTTTTGAGAAATAAAATTTTTCGATTTGAGACCACGTTCAATGGGGGTATATAAGAGTCGAAGTAGTTCCAAAAACTGTTAGGAACTAGTATCAATTAGTGAATTTTTTTCGAGGAGGAGTTGATATTTTCATGTAAATAATCACCTTTTTCCTTATTCAGAGAGCATTTTCATACTTCAAGAACGTGAAATTCGGATTCCCCGCATAAATTATCCTAAAGGGGCTATTCCCAGAGAAAAAACTGAAAAAAATCTCGTTCAGTGCTACGCTGAATCGATACTAGTCCCTACTGTTAATATTCATACTAGGCACTTCATTTTTTACACAATTTTTTTTGAGTGTATCAGCAATTCAACATTAGGGCATGATTCGACGAACTTCAATCGATAAAAATGCGTATTTGCATGCACAAACCTGTTTTGTTCACATTGTTGCATCTTTGATTTTACCTTTACATATAAATTTTGTTTTTGTTGAATAATGAATCTTTTTAAAAGTTTACAAATGAAAATTAAGCTTTAGGCGAATAAACTTTTTTCCATTTTCCAAAATGCCATCTGAAATAATTAGCCCACAATCTAAAAATGAAAGTTTTGTCGAAGAATGTCATTGTAATGCCAATTATATGACCCCATGGGCAACGGTTATAGCCATGTTAGCACTCTATCTGCTGTTGTTGTTTTGGTTTTGTAAACGTAAGCTATTTTTTCGCAACTTTTTCTTTTTTTGAACCAAGGTTCGAAGCAGGGTTGGGAAATAGGATTATCCGGATTTATTCGGCCCGGGGAAATTGGATAAATCCAGATTTCCCAGGGGAATTCTGGGGAACTCCTTTTCCCCAGAATTATTTGGTTTGAAAAGACGTTTCTCCGTTTTCAAGCCTCGGTGGTGCAATGATAAAGTAGCAGCTTCGTGGTCACCAGGTGGCCCCAAGCGGGATTCGAACCCGCGACCTTGTGGCCACCAAGCCGCTGGTTTGTCACTGCACCACGAGGCTTGAAAATGGAGAAACGTCTTTTCAAATCAAGTAATTCTGGGGAAAGAGTTCCCTAAATTGCTCCAGAATTTCCCGAAGAAATTTGATGAATCCGGATTTATCCGGCGAAATCCCAACCCTGGTTCGGAGGATGGACATTTTTGTTCATTGGAGTGGACAGACAGTTTCGAAAAATGTTTGGGATTTGTTGTTAAAAAGTTGGTTTCTACTACTAAAACAACGTTTTTTACCATTTTTGGTGGTTTTTTGGCGTGTCGACCGAAGTGGATAACTTGTCCAATTGACTGGATAAGTTGTCTAGTCAACTGGACAAGTTTTCCACTTCGGTCGACACGCCAAAAAACCACCAAAAATGGTAAAAAAAAACGTTGTTTTAGTAGCAGAAACCAACTTTTTAACAACAAATCCCAAACATTTTTTCGAAACTGTCTGTCCACTCCAATGAACAAAAATGTCCAATTCCCCCGGACCTTGTGTTGAACTACAATTTAGATGGAAAGAAATTATGTTTGCCCGCACCGGATTCAATTTATCCATATAAGCGCCGTCTACGTTATTTAAAGCGAGGTGAGCATCAAAACAAGCTTTCAGTTTAAAATTTAGGAGTTATTACACAATAGGGGGCCACCCACGTGAAAAAATTTTCTGGAAATTACCCCTTTAGGGGTAAAAATATGTGGGGAATCCGAATTTGATATTTTCAAAGCGAAAAGACGCTTCCCTGATCCAGGGAACGCCTATGTATTGAAGCGAAAAGTCGTAAAAATGCGATTTTTCGACTTTTCGCTTCAATACACAGGCCTTCCCTGAATCAGGGAAGCGTTTTTCGGCATAGACAAGAACGGGATGGAACGATCATATTGTGTGGTAGCTCCAAAATTTATTAACAACTTTAAAGAACTAATCCGGTCGGAAAAAAGTTGCCATTTTTGTTGATATTCAGAAAGTTCATAAAAAATGGACATTTTTTGTTTTTACGGTCAATTCTGAAAAGTTGTCGTTTTCGAGATAATTGCGTATGAAGTTGGCAATTTTTGAAATTTTGTGTATTACAACGAAAATATGTACCTGATAGTTTTTCCCTGAATCAATAAAATCTGTATATTGAGAAGAAAATAATTCAAAACCCTTGAACATTTAGAAAAAATAAATACAGCATTTTTTATCACTCGTCGAGACGAACAAAATGGCACCAAAATTATCCAATTTGAAAACTATTTTGGGTTATTGAAACGAAAACATTTGAGAATTTTCGTTTCAATAACCCAAAACAATTTTCAAATTGTATAAATTTGGTGCCATTGTTCGTCTCGACGAGTGATAAAAAATGCTGTATTTATTTTTTCTAAATGTTCAAGGGTTTTGAATTATTTTCTTCTCAATATACAGATTTTATTGATTCATGGAAAACTATCAGGTACATATTTTCGTTGTAATACACAAAATTTCAAAAATCGCCAACTTCATACGCAATTATCTCGAAAACGACAACTTTTCAGAATTGACCGTAAAAACAACAAATGCTCCATTTTTTATGAACTTTCCGAATATCAACAAAATAATGGCAACTTTTTTCCGACCGGACTGGTCGTTTAATTAAAAAATTTCTAGTACAGTGTTGGACCCACTTCTTGTTGATGACATGTTTATTGAGCTGACAGATAATAAACTTGGGCAAGGCTCAGTGGGTTTTGTCTTCAAAGGCTATGTTTTTCCGAAATCACAAACTCGGTTCAAGCAGAAAACTTTTGCAGCTGTCAAGGTAGAAAAATGGGTCTGGAAATTTTTATCCGAAAATCTTTCCACTTCCAATTGAATCAGGGAAAAATGTATTGAAGTGAAAAGCCAGACATCATAAAATTCAAAACATGCGACGTTTTAGGGCATAGGCTCTAATGGAACAAAGAGGATGGAACGATACGAATGAAACGATATAATGGAACAAAACCAACTTCAAGGTTTTCGTGTCAATATTCAAGCAAATTCAAATCCGTTTCCGGATGATTTCGATACGAATGAAACGATCGAATAAAATGATACGAATGAAACGACATAATGGAACGAAACCAAATTCAGGGTTTTCGTGTCAATATTCAGGCAAATTCAAACTCGTTTTCCGATTTTCGCTTCAATACACCCACCCCATTTCCTGAATCAGGGTCAAGGAAGCGTTTTCATGCGCGGAATCGATTTCTCGCATAAAATTATCCCCATAATTAAAAAAAAATTTTCGAGAATAAACCCAGATCTGCACCCGCCCCTTTAAAGCTATGTGAAAATTTGGTGGAAAAAAGATCTGTGGGAAAAATCCTAAACCCGAAATCAACAAACAGTAGTGGAAAACTTCCATCCTATACCATGTCGTAAAATTCTAGATGAGCTATCCAATGCCACAAAAATCGATTGGCTTACTAGAAGAAGCTGCAAGAATGGCTCGATTGAATCACCCGAATATTGTCAAACTCATCGCAGTTAGCAAATTATCATTCACAGCATTTCGTCCAATGTTTGCAATGGAATGGCTTCCGGGTGGATCACTGGCGGAATTTTTCAGAGATGAAATTCGAGTAGATCTTCTTTTAAATTCGAAGAATAGAATGAAAAAATTCTTTGTGAACTGATTTCCAAAAAATTTTGGAGCTACTACACAATAGGGCGAGGGGGGGGGGTCATCCACGTGAAAAAATGTTCAAAATTTTTTTCTGGAAATGACCTCTCTAAGGGTAAAAACATGCGTTGAATCTGAATTTGACATTTTCAAAGCTAAAAAACGCTTTCTTGATTCAGAGAAGGCCTGTTTATTGAAGCGAAAAGTCACAAAAATCGCATTTTTACGACTTTTCGCTTCAATACACAAGCCTTTCCTGGATCAAGGAAGCGTTTTTTGCTTTGAAAATGTTAAATTCGGATTCTCTGCATGTTTTTACCCCTAGAGGGGTCATTTCCAGAAAAAATTTTGGAAATTTTTTCCCGTGGGTGGCCCCATATTGTGTAGTAACTCCTCTCCTTCTATTTTTTTAAAAATTTAGCGCAAAGATGAAATCGACCGCGAAAGAGTCTATGTTCGACAAATTGTGCATATTTTAAGACAAGTTGGCGAAGCATTAAAGTATATCCACGAGAGCAAAGACCAAGAAGGGAAGGAGATCACGCATGGAGATGTAGCTGCAAGGAATGTTCTACTAACCCATAGACAACTGGATACGTAAGCTACACAAATATGTCCATGAACCGTCATATTTTTGCGTAGGTGCATTGCCAAACTTGGGGACTTCGGTCTGCCCATTGATTTTGGACCCAAATTGCCGATTCCTTGGCTGCCACCAGAAATTGTTTGCTCGTTAGACAGGATCAACACTAGACATCGACCTGAAAGCGATGTGTGGTATGCTTTTACGCAATTTCTTGTGCAAAAAACGTGGTTTTAGGATGTTCGGAGTGTTGGCGTGGGAGTGTGCAACTTTGGGCGCTGAGCCGCATCATCACAGAACCTTTGAAGAAATTCAATGGGCTTTCACTTTACAAGATCGAGGGTTGGCAAGGCCTCCCGATTGCCCGGCTGAATTGTAAATTTATACACTTCTGGGGGAGGGGGGAATAAACATTGTTTCATGGGCACTACAAGAACTTACAATGGACAACTTACAACGGTCGATTTCTCCAATTTCTTGGGGTCTATTGTTGTACTTAACAAGTGATAAGCGACAAGTTACAAAGGGAAAAAACCGACAAGTTGGCACTTGAAACGTGACAAGTTCACTAAAAACCGACAAGTTTATTACTTATCACTTGTCGAAAAAAACTAACTCTTTTGCTTAGTCAGTTTTTCGATAAGTGACAAACTTGTCGGTTTTTTTTATGAACTTGTTACTTTTCATGTGCCAACTTGTCGGTTTTTTCCTTTTATTTTTGTAACTTGTCGCTTATCACTTGTCAAGTACAACAATAGACCCATGTAGTCAAAATCAATCAATTTCTTCATATTCGAATTCCCCATGTCGAACCCCCTCCCCCCGGATACAAAAATCCAGGCAATTTGGTAATTTTTTTGGTGAAAATTCGATTTTTTAACCCCAAGTGGTAAAAAATTGAATTTTTTAAAAAATTTTCCAAATTGGCTGATTTGTTGTGCTCGGGGGTTTTTCGACATGGAGAACTCGAAGCTGAAGGAATTTTTTGATTTTGACCACAGGAAAGTTGTTAGGTGTTGTAAGTTGTCCTTTGCCATTTCATGGCTAGATTCGAAAGAGCTGACGCCCAGAATGGCCTAATGGCTAGGATGCTGACCATTCATGTTATTGGTGCGGGCTCGATCCCATCAGGGTCGAAATTTTTGGAACTAGTATCGATTAGGTATTCCACTGAAAGTGAAATTTTTCGAAAAAAATTTTTTATCATCTGGAATTGACCCTTTTAGGGGTAGTTTTATGCAGGGAATCGATTGCGCGCATTCCCGAAGCACGAAAACGCTTCATTGACCCTGATTCAGGGGGAAAATTGGGTTTTTGAAAATGCGAAAAATGACAATTTTCGTTTCAAAAACCCAATTTTTCCCCTGAATCAGGGTCAAGAAAGCGTTTCCATGCTTCGGGAATGCGCGCAATCGATTCCCCGCATAAACTTACCCCTAGAAGGGTCAATTCCATATGATGAAAAAATTTTTTTCGAAAAATTACACTCAGTGGGATACCTAATCGATACTAGTCCCAAATTTTTATTTTAGCGAATCATAAAAAGTTATAAAAGCAAACCCCTCTTAAAATTATATGAAAATTCCGATTCTGAATGCGATTTTTCGACTTTTCGCTTCAATACACAGGTCTTCCCTGGATCAGGGAAGCGTTTTTTCGCTTCGAAAATGTCAAATTCGGATTTCCCGCATGTTTTTACCCCTAGAGGGGTCATTTCCAGAAAAATTTTCACGTGGCTGGCCCCTTATTGTGTAATAGCTTCCAAAATTTTGGTTTTGACCGAGTGCTTTTGCCGATTTCTAGATTGAACCCACGACAATAATATGAGTGACCAGCGTCCTAGCCATTAGGCCATGCGCGCCCCCACTTTTTGAAATCTCGACATGGAAATGATTTGAGAAACATGTTTTCTAGCTGGATTTTTATAATGGATTGCTTATCAGAACAACACCGAAGACCTCGATTTTCTGGTCCCATTGAATCCAATTCATCAGCGTTATACCGGCTCAAGTAATTTCAAATTTTTACCATTTTCGGCCCTTTTTATTAGATACTCTCCTCAATTTTTCAACTTTTCTTAAAGGACCATTCCAGTGGGGGAAATTTTGTTGATATTCGAAAAGTTCATGAAAAATGGAGCATATTTTGTTTTTACGGCATGTTCTGAATTGTTGTAGTTTTCGAGATAATTGTGTTTGAAATTTTCAATCTGTGTACATGTTTTCGTTATAATACACAATTTTTTGCGGAAAATCGAATTTTGCATCGATTTTTTTAAATTTTCATAAAATGAACATTGTAGCAATTTTGTATAGCTAAATGAGACAAACAAAATGACATTAAAATTATCCAATTTGAACATTGTTTTGGGTTATTGAAACAAAAACATGAATCAGAATTTTCATTTCAATAACCCAAAACAATCTTTAAATTGGATAATTTTATTTCATTTTGTTTGTCTTATTTAGCTATAAAAAGCTGCTACAATGTCCATTTTATGAAAATTTAAAAAATTGATTTAAAATTCAAAAAAGTTTGTGTATTACAACGAAGAGCCTGTACACAAATTCAAATTTCAAACGCAATTATCTCAAGAACTACAACGATTCAGAACATGCCGTAAAAACAAAAATGCTCCATTTTTCATGATCTTTCCGAATATCAACACAAATTGGCAACTGTTTTCCCACTGTACTGGTCTTTTAAGAAAAGTCGAAAAAATTGATAAAAATTCCCACTCCCTTATGAAGTGCTCAAATAAATTTTAAAATTGTTAATTTTTAGAACTTTGGAGCTTCACTTTTCCCATTCACACCAACGACTTCGCATGGTTGAAAATGTTTCCAATTGTACTTGTCTCCAACACCGTTGTTCTATTCCCTTGCCTCCGTTTACTGTCAGATAAATAAATTGTTTGGAAAGATTTCTTTTCTTTTAAAAGCGTGTAGATTTTACAACACCGACTCACCTAGTTATTAACGTGTAATTTCTCGGCGGCGGCGGCATGCGAAAAGTCCACCAGAAGTTGTAAAAAGTTTTGTTTCCGTTTCCGTTACAACATGCGAGTAATGCGACAACAATCGACTTGTTGAGTAATGAGAAGTTCAACAAGTTATATTGAATGGATTTGGATTCTTTTTGAGCTCATGGTGGTGCCGCTTTCTCGTAAAAATTATCAGAGAGTATCTTGGACGTTCACAAAATTATAGTCTGTTTCAGCGAGAGAAAAAAAAACACACTTCATGGCCAAATGGCTAGAACGCTGGACATGATTATTATTGACTCTTATAGGCGCTGGTTCGAATCTCACCAGAGGTGAAATCTTTTTTTAGCGAATCATAGAAAGTGGTTAAAGCAACCCCCTTTAAAAATGCATGAAAATTTTTTTGCCTTTTATTAGTTTTTTGTGAAAAAATTTTCTGCGCCCTATTTCGCTGGTTTTCAATCCGACGGTGAATGAACCAGCGCAGAAAATTTTTTCACAAAAACTAATGAAAGACAAAAAATTTTCATACATTTTTAAGGGGGGTTTGCTTTAATCACTTTTTATGATTCGCTAAAAAAAGATTTCGCCCCTAGTGGGATTCGAACCAGCGCCTATAATTGTCAATAATAATCATGTCCAGCGTTCTAGCCATTTGGCCACATGGGCCCCTAAAGAGATCTAATAAAAACTTCATTGAAATTTGCTATTTTTGAACATTTGACCGTTGTGAGATTTTGAACCTGACTTTCTCAATATTAATAATTTATCAGATCGGACGGACGCCTGATCTATCTATTGCACCAAATTTTCATTGAAACAGAATATTCTCCCACAAGCACAATTTTCCAAAATCTCTTGTCCTAGTTGATTTACAACCAATAATAGTTACATTACAACGCTGAATTTGTAGGTAATCTTTTTATCTTTTGAAAGATACCGACGGTCCTTGTGGTAAATGTTTTGACACATCATTTCAATATGTACCGCAATCAACTTTTCCGTTCATCCGCCAAAATCACACAGTACTTCCGACATCATTGGCCATAGTCGATGCGGCAAGTCAATAAAGACGGAAATAGCGAATACGGCAGACATAACAGGCATGACTGTTCTAATAAAAATTATTGCCGATCATTTTTAGGATATGAAATTTTTTACAGTGAATGTGAAAAAAATCTTAAAGGACCAGTCCAGTCGAAAAAAAGGGAGCAAGTTCCCTTGGTTGCCGCCATTTAACGTTTTTCACAGGCATCCCTGCGTGGTCGTTGACTAAACTCGGCAAAAATTTTTTATTTTCTTCCGGAAATTACCCATTTAGGGGTAATTTTATGCAAAAATCGATTGCGCGCACTCTCGCAACTTCGTCGAAAAAAATTTAAAAATTCGAAAAAATTGAAACAAATTTGTTTAAAATTTTAAAAATTCGAAAAAATTGAACCGAAAAACGCAAAAAAAATTTTGGGACGATCCCTTAAGCGCTGAAGGCGCTCGGTCTCCCGGTTCTTTTCATAAAAATACATAAAAAACAATTTAAAAAAGAATTGAAAAGAAATTGGAAATAGGAAAAAACATCTGGACGGCAGTGGGATTCGAACCCCAACCAAAAAGGTTTCGAGGCAGCAACGTATCCACTGCACCGCCTATGATACTGATTGATGATTATAAATTTTTCTTATAAGGAAGAATATATTTATTTTAAACCTTTTGTGCTTTCTTTATCGCAAACGGTGAGGAATGGGGGAAAAATTCGTATAGTACGTTTATAGAGGCACCCTAACAAACATTTTTTGATACTTTTTGTCAAAATCTAGGAAACCAACGTTCGTGATGTTTATAGGTTGTTTTTTCGTGAAATCACGAACTCAGGATTTTGAATAAGAACTTTTTTAAATTTTCGTTTCAATAATAAATTAATATTGAAAATCAGGCAATAAAAGTAAGCAAATTTTTCTGAAAAACACGTAATTTTCAAAATGCTACTCCTCCGCAAAATTAACAGAATTTTTTCACAAAAATGAAGAGGGAGTCTAGCTCTACAACACCAAGGTTTCCGATTTTGTAAATTTTGCTTTTTTTCGTGAAAAAATAGTGGTACTAAGTTTTGAAGAACATTTTATTCACGAAAAAAACAAAATTTGCAAAATCAGAAACCTTGGTGTTGTAGAGCAAGACTTCCTCTTCATTTTTGCGAAAAAATTTCTCAAAAATCTGTTAATTTGGCGGAGGAGTAGCATTTTGAAAATTACGTGTTTTTCAGAAAAAATTGCTTACTTTTATTGCCTGGTTTTCAATATTAATTTATTATTGAAACGAAAATTTAAAAAAAGTTCTTATTCAAAATCCTGAGTTCGTGATTTCCCAAAAAAAACAACCTATACTTGCTTAGCTAAAAATTTTATACCCTCTCTCAAAATTCACATCCTCAATTTTACCGTCTTTCTTGGATTTTAATCATATTTAGCGGCTTCATATTCCCCGCTCATTCGCCTTTTGAGCAGCAATTTTCGGCGTGGAAATTAGCTCATCTGTCAGTAATTAGTGTGTTCATAAGAATTCGATCGAAAATAAAAAGCCAATTATCCCACCGAATTGAGATATTACACGGGAAATTGAACGGACACACACACGCGCGGCGTCTTCTTCTTCATGCTCGGAAATAATAGCCATTTAAAGGGCGGAGTTGGCGCTCATAATTGGATAAACGGCGAGTACTTATGGGTGAAAATAACTGGCCAAACGAAGGGCGTGTCATGTGGAAATCTCGTCGTTGATTACCGTATCATAGGCGCAATCGAGCCGGAAAAATGCTCAAGGACATAAGATGCGCGAAGAACAAGAACATTAGTCCAAATCTTCTTCAAGTGGCTTAGAATGCAGTCGTTCGCTATTGAGTCGCTAATCCGTCCGGAAGTGTCCACTACAGGTGAAATGTTTAAATATTTTTTTAAAGTATACTAGACCTGATGTACTCTATAGATGTCGGCGTTGCAGAAGCCGACACCACGAACGTCGATGTTACAGACGTCGACGTTAAAAGACGCTGGCGTCACAGACGTCGATGTTACAAACGATTATGACGTTTCAAACAGTACCCTGTGGAGCATTTTTTTGGAAAATTGAATTTTTGATCCCCTCAAAAAACAAGAATGCATTTTGAATATTTCTGTGTATCGAAACGAAATGTTTCGAATTTAAATAGAAAATCTGCACTACTTTTGTTGTAATGAATGACAATCTTTCTTTCGTTCATTACCTCTCTCTCGATGGACTTCCATTTTTAAATTTTAGGCCCAACTCGTCCAATAACGGTGCTTCATACCTCGCCTGAACCAAATCATGATGAAAGTCATTATTCTTCGTCCAACGAATCCAGTGGCTTTGTTGATTCCGTCTTCGCGAGTGGCTCTAACTGTTCGAAAACCGAAGATATGCTCAAATATGGTGATGCTGGGCCTTTTGATTTGGCGAAGTATGCCCGAAATACTAGATGCGAATCTCCTGAAGCAACAATTGGCCAACCATATGAACATGAAGACGGTCATGGTGGGAAAATTCGGTCAAATATTTCCCACTTTCGTACTGGACAAATTATTCCAGGTAAAATTGAATTTTGAAGTGAAAAATTGGGAGCTATTGTGGATCAGGGGGTCACCTAGAGTCAAAAATCGAAAAAAAATTTTTAATGACATATCTAGGGGTAATTTTATGCGAAAAATCGATTGCGCGCATTCCCGAAGTGTGAAAACCTTTGTTTGATCCTTAAAAATTGAAAAATACGAATTTTTAAATATGAGTAAACATACGTATTTTTCAATTTTTAAGGGTGAAACAAAGGTTTTCACGCTTCGGGAATGCGCGCAATCGATTTTTCGCATAAAATTACCCCTAAATATGTCATTTTTAAACAATTTTAGAAAAAAATTTTCGATTTTTGACCCTGGGGTGACCCCTTGATCCACAATAACTCCAAAAATTGTAACAAAATTTTTTGTTTTTTTAAGTATATGGTAGTATAGTGTAGTAAAAATGTAACATTAATTTTGTCAATTGACTTCGTAACAACATTTTATTCCGTTTTAAAAAGATCATGCAATCCAATGGATATAAAACTGAGGGCAACTAAATTGCTTGCATAAGAAAGAAGTGAGCAGGTGAAATGCAAGCGAAATTTTTTCTTCTCCCCCTCTTTACGAACCGCAATTAGATCGTAAAATTTGTTCAATCAGAGGAGAATTTCAATCGGTCATAAACTGCTAGTAAAATACAAATTTGCGGACAATTATCGCTAGACAACACAAATTTTTCCTACCGTAAAATTTTTTTCATCCGTTTCCATTTTTGAATAAACTTTATAAGAAAGTTCATGATGT
Organism: Acrobeloides nanus; assembly: GCA_900406225.1. Taxonomy (NCBI): domain Eukaryota; kingdom Metazoa; phylum Nematoda; class Chromadorea; order Rhabditida; family Cephalobidae; genus Acrobeloides; species Acrobeloides nanus. The sequence goes on along the minus strand of OZJO01002536.1, from coordinate 23,856 downwards.
GGCGATCAACTTTTGCTTCGGAAGTAAATTCTAATTCGTTAACCTTTTAGAGAAAAATGCGAAACAAGATTGCATGAAAAATTTAAACGAGTTTGTGTATTGAAGCGAAGGGATTGATGCCCTGATTCAATGCAAGCTGTTTATTGAAACGATTCAATAAATCATTATAAAATTCAAAACCCTTGAACATTTAGTAAAAAATAAATACAGCATTCTTTATAGCTCGACGAGACGAATAAAATGACACCAAAATTATCGAATTTGAACAATGTTTTGGGTTATTGAAACGAAAACATGAATCAGGGTTTTCGTTTCAATAACCAAAAACATTGTTCAAATTCAATAATTTTAGTGTCATTGTGTTCGTCTCATTTAGCTACAAAAAATATCTACAATGTTCATTTGATGAAAATTGAAAAAATCGATTTAAAATTCAAAAAAGTTTGTGTATTACAGCGAAAACATGTACACAAATTCAAAATTTTTACAAATTAACTTTTAGATTCACAAATTCGTCGCTACCGTACAGCATTTTCCCGTGAACAATTGAATGTCCTTGAACGAGAATTTGTGCGTGAAAATTATGTCTCCAAAGTACGACGTGGTGAACTGGCACAAGAACTCAACTTGCCCGAAGGAACTATTAAGGTTCGGATTTTTGAATCAAACTTAATGACTTTTACTTCAAGCTAATTTTTAAAAAATCGGTGCAAAAATCGATTTTTCTGCAAAAAATTCAAAATTTTTTGTGTATTACAACGAAAACATGTATACAAATTCAAAATTTTTTTCCCATCAAAATTTTAAATCAAAATGTCACACAGCTTTTGCATTTCTTTTCAAGCCAACTCCTAAAATGGAAATCACTTAGCATATAGCTCCATTTCCGAATATATATTTACTCGTGAATAATAGTTCCTACTAGCCTTGTCTCAAATATGGTAATTCCATGAGGACTGATTTGAGACACGATAAGCTGTCACGCCTAAGGCTTTTATTCCCGAATTATTTGTCTTCGCCTGAAAAACCCACCAAATTATGACACTCGATGCAATTCCCTCGAGTGTTAACGAAAAATCAAAGAAAATCATTTGTTGCCTTCTTTGGCATAAGGTCTTTTGCGGTATAAGGAAATAGCATTTTTATACGTTTTTTTGGTCGGATTATAACATTCAAGCACCAATCCACTTTTAGGGAATTGATGCCATATAATAGAGCACAAAATTTAGAACATTTTTTGCTTTTACGGTACCACTTGAAAATCTAACCGTAAAAAGTTATAAGCGAAACAAAAAATTTTCAAACGAGTTTGAACATTGAAACGAAGAGCTTGTAGATCAATCAAATTGTTTATTGAAACGATTCATAAATCATTATAAAATTCAAAATCCTTGAACATTTAGAAAAAAATAAATACAGCATTCTTTATAGCTCGGCGAGACAAACAAAATGACACCAAAATTATTAAATTTGAAAAATGTTTTGGGTTATTGAAACGAAAACATGAATCAGAATTTTCGTTTCAATAACCCAAAACAATGTTCAAATTGGATAAATTTGGTGTCGTTTTGTTCGTCTCGTCGAGCTATAAAGAATGCTGTATTTATTTTTATTTTTTTTTCTAAATGTTCAAGGATTTGGAATTTTATAATGATTTGTTAAATCGTTTCAATAAACATCTCAGGGTCTTCGTTTCAATGTTCAAACTTGTTTGAACTTTTTTTTGTTTCGCTCATAACTTTTTACGATTAGATTTTCAAGTGGTGCCGTAAAAGCAACAAATGCTCCAAATTTTGTGCTCTATCACATGGTATCAACTCCCCTAAAGTGAACTGGTGCTTTAATTTTTAAAATAAAATTTAGGTCTGGTTTCAAAATCGGCGGATGAAAGACAAACGGCAGCGCCCAACTTTCCTTCCATTTCCCATCGAACAGATGACAGCTTACATGCTGAATAGCTCATTTTATTATGAAGCCTGGCGACAGTCCTCCTTTAGAGGTTACCCACCACCCGGGTAAGTTATAAACCATTTTGCCAAAATAGCTATTGTGGTTGTTCCAAAATTTAGAATTCTCCCCCCAAATCTGAAAAAATTTGATTTTTCGGGGAAGAAAATGGAAAATTTTTCAAAACTTCCCCCGCTCCAAATCTGGAAATTTATAGAAAACTTCTCCTCTCAAATCTAGACCAAAGTTACGACGCTATTCGTGCTCAAAATTCGCATATTTCTGGCCCGTGAAAAGGATTGTCACTTTGTATAACTTGTGCATCTCTACTTTATACTTTTAGGAATCTCATCCGTCCTCTCTTGAACAACGTTACAGCTAACAACAGTTTGTTCCAAATCCCACCAATATTATATGCTGCAACATCAACTAGTCCTGCTTCGAAAACACCAGAAAACGAAACTATTTCCAATTAAAATTTATTACATGAAAAAATTTAATAACTTTTAGAGCTACTTCGGCTCTTATAATTTTTAGAATTTTTCAATTGTTGACGAATACCCCTAATAGGGTCATTTTTGAGAAAATTTCGAAAAATAAACTTTTCGATTTTAGACCACGTTCAATGGGGTATAAGAGCCGACAGTAGCTAGCTCCTAACCTTTATATTCGCCAATTTGTGTACTAAAATTTATTTCCTCGAATTGTATCGACGCTCTAAAATTGTGGATGAAAATTTTTATTTCTTGAATTAAAATAAACTGAACGTCAACATCATCCAACACAGCAGATGGGCTTAAACATTCTTTATCGAGTGGAATTCTCGAACAAATGACCTTCCAAGCTGTCACGCCGAAAAATGAATTGGAATCTCGGCGTTTTGCATATTTAATTCACCCGTCTTGAGAACAAATTATTTCACACAGTCGTCCACAATTCTGTTCTAGGACAAGATTTTATGCCGAGATAAGTGAGTGGCAAACGATGAGCCATGCCGAAATGGCAACAAGTGAACATGGTTGAAAAGCTAATTTTTGAGAAACACAAATGATTTAATAAGAATAAAAATTTGGAGCAAGTTTCCCTGGTTGCCGCCACTTAAAGGATCAATCCAGTAATTTACAATCATATGACAAAATGGTATATTCCGAAAGATCATGAAAAATGGAGCATTTTTTGTTTTTACGGCATGTTCTGAATCGTTGTAGTTTTCGAGATAATTGTGTTTGAAATGTTGAATTTGTTACAAGCTCTTCGTTGTAATACACAAACTGTTTTGCGAAAAAATTGATTTTTGTATCAATTTTTTAATTTTTCATAAAATGAACATTGTAACAATTTTTTATAGCTAAATAAGACGAACAAAATGACGTCAAAATGATTCAATTTGAACATTGTTTTGGGTTATTGAAACGAAAACATGAAATCAGGGTTTTCGTTTCAATAACCCAAAACAATGTTCAAATTGAATCATTTTGGTGTCATTTTGTTCGTCTCATTTAGCTATAAAACATTGCTACAATGTTCATTTTACGAAAATTTTTTAAATCGATGCAAAAATCGATTTTTCCGCAAAAAATTCAAAAAAGTTTGTGTATTACAACGAAGAGCTTGTAACAAATTCANATTCTGATTCATGTTTTCGTTTCAATAACCCAAAACAATGTTCAAATTGAATCATTTTGGTGTCATTTTGTTCGTCTCATTTAGCTATAAAAATTGCTACAATGTTCATTTTATAAAAATTTTAAAAATCGATGCAAGAATCGATTTTTCCGCAAAAAATTCAAAAAAGTTTGTGTATTACAACAAAGAGCTTGTAACAAATTCAACATTTCAAACACAATTATCTCGAAAACTACAACGATTCAGAACATGCCGTAAAAACAAAAAATGCCCCATTTTGCATGCTCTTTCCGAATATATCATTTTTTCATATGATTGTAAATTACTGGACTGATCCTTTAACTGGGATCTATGGAGCATGGGACAAAGAAATTATTCATGTTTCGGCTTATATTTTGCTTAGTTTTATAAACAAAAAACGGAGAAAAGCGTTCCAAAAAGACGTTTAATATCGTCGTTCAATATTGCATACAAATGGCTGTGGAGTAACAGCTTGTCCAAATTTTCTTTGTAACGTTGGAGGCTTGTTCGGCGCCACCAAGAACTAAAATTTACCAATTTTTTTCTAAAACACTTTTACCTTAAACTGATTAAACAAATTAGCTGTAAATAAGAAAAGTTCCATGTTAGCTAGTCCTTCTCCAAGGCATTTTCTTTTTCCGACAGAAAATGGTATTAGTTCTTCAACTTTTTTCCATTGGCCATTTTGGTCAAGGAATCGGTTCGGGTCAAATTTATGAGGATTTGGGAAGATCTAAAGTTCGATGAGAGAAAAAACGAGGCAAGAAAAACGAGTCTACTTACTTGTTCGTCGTATAAGACTGTAGAAATCTGAGGGATAATTTCAGTTCCTTCGGGGAGATGGAATCCATGGATTTCGACATCCCGTGTAGTGCTACGACGATGATTGAGTGGCATGAGGTTGACGATTCGTTGGATTTCCTAAAAAAAGTCGTAAACTATCTCCCCTAGACAGCCGGTTTTCTGGTGAAAATTCGAATTTTAGTTCATTTTCGTTTTAATATACCCACCTCGTCCCTGAATCAGGGTCAGGGAAGCGTTTTTACGCTTCGGGAATGCGCGTCATGCACTCTTGATTATTTTTTTCTTTCCTACGAAAGTTTGGAAAAATTATTTTAAGATAATTTTTCCCCAACTTTTCGCCCTATCTTACACTTCCTTAAACCCTTCTCTAAACCCGTCCCTTTCTCTCTCCATTTCGTTCTGTTCTCTAGATCGAATTTCATACATTGATAACCGCCGCAGCATAATGCAATTTTGATCGATCTTCCATTGTTATAATTCTATCGCTTCCAACTACAGAGTCCAGCTCTTTGTGCAGTTTTGCCTGAATTTCAGGCTCTGTCATCAAATATAAAATGCCCCAAATCATCGTATTTGAGGTTGTATCCTAAAAAAATCTAACATTTTTCCCACTAGAAAATTCACTTGTCCAGCAACCCAAAGATCCCAACACATAATCAAAAGTTGTTCCATCCTAAAAAAATCCCTCATATCTTAAAATTTCTTTGAAGTTACGTATAAATCTTGTCTTGTTGTCCATCGGCTTCTCTTCTAGCTTTTTCTCTCAAGAATGCTTCTACGAAATCTGTCGGTTCGGAGTCGTTATCAGCGTTTTCTTGGTGTTCTTTGACTTGTCGTTTGTAGAATTTCATAAGGACATCACGAGCGTCTTTGAGGGCGTAGTAGTATTTTCGAAAGAATGGGACGTATTTGAAGATTTCGACTTTCTTTTGAATGAGAAGTTGCCAAGGGGTGCCGAGGACTCGAACATAGTTGGAGGCCATGCGTTTTAACTCGTAGAATTCGTTTAGTCGAGACTAAAAATTGAATTTTTTGAAATTTCACGGCTTTCCGGGAGCTTATACGAATGCCGAGGCCTACAAGCCTATAGGAGACATTGTAGCTATAATTTTTTATAGCTAAATGAGACGAAGAAAATGACACCAAAATTATTCAATTTGAACATTGTTTTGGGTTATTGAAACGAAAACCCTGATTCATGTTTTCGTTTCAATAACCCAAAACACTGTTCAAATTGGATAATTTTGGTGTCATTTTCTTCGTCTCATTTAGCTATAAAAAATTGCTATAATGTTCATTTTATGAAATTTTACAAAATTGATGCAAAAATCGATTTTTCCGCAAAAAATTCAAAAAAGTTTGTGTATTACAACGAAGAGCTTGTACACCAATTCAAATTTCAAACACAATTATCCCGAAAACTATAACGATTCAGAACATGCCGTAAAAACAAAAAACGCTTCATTTTTCATGCTCTTTCCGAATATATCCTTTTTCATATGATTGTAAATTACTGGACTGGTCCTCAGAAATCATCGGTCTCGCTCACCTCATCAAATCGATATCCGAACAACAGATTGTTGATCAAAGAACCAATTCCGATTTCGATATACGATGCGATATTATGTTCGTGGAATCCGTTTTTTAGATCTTTTTGTACTTTTTCGATTACAGAGGTTACCTCTTCAAGAACCTAAAGAATCTGAGATAATTTGATGGATAAATTTGCGAAAAATTACTCGCTCTTCCATCAAATTTCTTCCAGAGCCTTTTCCTAAATCTTTGAGTACATGGAGAGCGAATTTTCGTTGGTCTCTCCAATGGTCTCCTTCTGTAAAGACGACTCCATAAGGTCCACCTAGAATCGTTTACAGGGTGGCGCAAAAGTTCGGTCTATATTATGTTTATATGCGTTTTTGTTAATATTTTTTACGATTTTTCGTTTTAAAACTATTTTTTTAGTATGAAGGAATTCAGAGGAGGTATTATTCGAATGTTTGAGCAAGGAAAAAGCGGCTATCAAATAGTCCAGGACATGAACCTTCATGTAAGAACCGTCAACAGAATAATCAAGAGATACCAAAAAACAGGAAGATACAGCGACAGACAAAGAAGCGGAAGATCAAGAACTAATTCATCCGGTTTGAACGTGATGGACTACTCAATCTGGAGCATTTTGGAGGCGAAAGCATGCTCGAAGCCCCACTAGTCGATTGAAGCGTTGAAGAAGAGTTTAGTGAAGGTATGGAACGCTATCCCCCAGGACATTATTGATAAGGCAGTGGATGACTTCCCGAAGCGCTTAAAAAAGTGTATTGAAGCCGGAGGCGGACATTTTGAGAATAAATAGATAGTCCTTGTTGTTATTATTGTTTCGAATAAAATTTTATTAAACAAAAACGCATATAAACATAATACGGACCGAACTTTTGCGCCACCTTGTACTTTTCCAAGTCAGTCTCACCCCATTTGTTTTCAACTCATATCTGTTCGCCCAAACTGCTCGAGGAATCTGAGAAATTCTCGTCCTCCTATCCTCCCTATCACGACCTTTTGCTTTTACCTCTAACAAGGTTCATCCATTGGGGAGTTTTCTGTCTTCCTGTATAAGTTTCTCCGTCTTTTACGAACAATTCTACGATGCTTTCATAATCTGATACCATAACTACGGGGCTTTCGCCTAGCCAATATGTGTATATCGGTCCATATGTTTCTCTCCATTTTTTAAAAATTTCATACCCAGGTTCATGTTTTATGACGGAAAGAATATTGCCAAAAAAGGGAAGTGGTGTAGGGCCTAAAAACTCACGGTAAACTATGAAGGATCTCTAGAAACCGTGTACCGGGAGGATATTTACTCCTTTTCCAATAAAAGTTATAATAACATAATAAGCTTGAAAATACTAATAATAAGAACAATAACATTTTTGTACCGATCGAAAAAGTAGATAGAAATTATCAACCGCAATTGTTTCTTTTTATACAAATTGATTCTTTTAATATTGACTTCAATAAATCGAGCATACCTTGCTCTATTTCATTTTGTGTGTGTTTTAGAAGCACACTTTTCATATTATTTCTCGTGTATGGAAAAAATCGATTCTCTTAATATTGACTGGTCAAAAGTCATGAAACAAAAAAGTAACAGAATAGAGTCACATATAGTTGAATTCGTGCTTTATAAAACGCGATATTCGACCAAATTTGACTCGATTCTGGCATTTTTTTGTTTCATGTTTTATGACCAGTCAATATCAAAAGAATCTATTTTTTCTATACACGAAAAATGATATGAAAAATGTGTTTCTAAAACACACACACCAAATGAAATAGAGCAAGTATGCTCAATTTATTGAAGATTTTTAACTAAAATTTTGCATTATTTTCGATTTTTTTTATAACTAAATAACTTTAAATAATTTTTCTAGACTCTTAGGCTCCATTTCCCAGAATTTTATACCGACCCTTTCCCTGAATCAGGGTCAAGGAAGCATTTTCATGCTTCGGGAATGCGCGCAATCAATTTTGTGCATAAAATTACCCCTAGAGGATCACTTATTAAAAAAATTTTCTACTCGACCATAATCTGGACCCTCCCTTTAAATTAATCTACTCTAGCACACTAAAAAGTACGCTTTCTGGTTTAAAGAAATTAATTAAAGCATCAAAAAATTTTATACAAAGATCATATGAAAGACTAGACAAAACAATCATATTGCAAAAATTTAACAAAAAAAACCTATAACAAGCTATAACAAATTACAATCCTAATAATTCTACCAAACAGCTAGATAACGATACTCTGGTTTTATGCTAAGCTTCTTAACGGCTTCATAAACCAGAATGTAGAAAAATGAGAAAGTTCCCATGGAAACGATTCTAGGTGGTAGGCCAATGTAGAGTGATCTAAATCCTTCGGTAGTGATCACCTGTTTCAATGTTTCTCTATAGCCAGTTCGATGCATCTAAAAATGTGGAACAAGTAAATTTCAAGTCAAATTCGATTGCTAGCCCCTGCAGTTTCTCCTTTGTTACTGAAAAGCTATTTGATATTCAACAAATTTTACCTCTATATATCCATAAATTGTTTGGTACTACTAAGGATTAGCGAGCCCACTATACATGAAAAATTTTTACTTTGAAAATGACCTCTTTAGGAGTAAATTTATGCGGGAAATCGATTGCACACATTTCCGAACCTTGAAAATGCTTCTCTGACCCGATTCAGGATATTGTATTGAAGCGAAAATGAAAAAAATTTGAATTTTGACCATTTTGCTTCAATACAATATACTGAATCGGGGTCAGAGAAGCATTTTCAAGATTCGGAAATGTGCGCAATCGATTTCCCGCATAAACTTACTCCTAGAGAGGTCATTTCCAAAGAAAAAAAATTTTTTTGAAACAAAATTCACGTCTAGTGGGCTGGCTAATCCTTAGTAGTACCAATTGTTCCTCTTTCAAAATGTACCTGAATACGAATTCGATAAATTTCGAATGGGTTTGTAAGGCATGCAGCGGAAGATCCAGCGATTCCTCCTGAAATAGCTTGCAAAAACAGAAAATTCCGATCTTCACTAGTAGCCTGATCGCTTCTTCCAACTGAATTCAAATGCCCATCTTTCAACAGCCAATTCCACCAATCCTTCAAAAAGCCCATTGAAGTATAATAAGCAAACCAGAAAGCTGTACAATATGGAACATATACTAACATCGAAGCAAAAAGACCTCTAGAAATAAGGTAATTATTCTTGAATCTAATAGTACAGGGTAAGCCAAAAAAATCGTAGTCTTGCGTTTTTTTGGCGAAAAAATTTTCAAAAAAATAATTTTTTAAATCACCTATAAACGTTTTCAAGTTTTTTCAATGTGTGCGATCGATTTCTCGCATGAAAATTTTACCCCTTATAAGTGATTTTTGAAAAATTTTCACCGAAAAACGCAAAAGTACGGGTTTTTTGGCTCACCCTGTAATAGAATGACCTGAAAAATCCTCGAATTCCATCCAATTTGTAAATGGCACGTGCAATTCGATAGCTCAAAAATTTCCGCTCGAGTTTGTCCTTCTTCACAAAATTGATTACACTCTTATTTCGGGAGTTGTTGCTAGTAAAATGCTCCGCACGATTATAGATCATCATGTATTGAGCAACTATATCCATTGGCACTGAGCATGTTTCTTCAACTATAACATTTTAATAAAATAATTATTAAGCATATTTTCACGTTTCCCTCACCTACACTAGCTGTGCCACCGGCCAAGGCAGAAACTTTCGATGTTGAAGAAATTCCCATATTTCGGTGAAGAACATCTCGTACGCCTTCATAAACAGTATTATACAGAAACATAGCACCGATTTGTGGAGTAATAACTGGGAATCCCTAAAATTTTTTCTTAAATTGTGCTTTGAAATTGTCTTGTGTAAGCTATGCAAAAAAAGAGACTAACCCAAAAAATCAGAGACCAGTGTCGTACATGTACCCCCTTCCAGGGCCAAAAACTTTAAAAAATCTAAAGGGTCCCCCTTAGGGTGCTTGCTATTTAAATAGTACGACAAATAGCACGGAAACAGCACGTAAAACCGTGTTATTTAAGTAACAAGCACCCTTATGTTTTTGACAAAATCTTGTACCCCCCATGAAAAAACCTGTGTATGGCATTAACAAAAACCCTAGTGGACTTACCCCACGCAACTGCTCAACTTACTCTATAAAAAGCTCGTAGCCCTTCAGTTTTTCCTATATGCATAAAAGCATGAAACATTCCTCTGTAAAGTTTGTTTTGTTCTTGTAATTGTAATCGAGATCGGACCATATCCATAGGGTAAACCAAAAATTTTATGCTCATACTGCCAGTTGCCAAAAGAGGAAAAAATTTCCATGGGTTTAAATGATGCCATTCGATTACATGGAGTTTCTAAAAATTCAATTTAAGCCTAAGCCAAGAGCGGCCACTTTGCCAACTCCCTAATTATAATGATTTTATATAAAATTGTGTTTCAATTACCTGATCTGAAGTTGGATCAATAACTAAGTCATTGAGGCAATTAGATGTTGAAGGAATTTCTTGGTGTATTTCCTCGATTGAGGTCATACTTGTGGTTCTGCGTTTCTATATTCAACAAACAAACCTCAATAAAGCAGTAGAAATAAAATAAGTAAGTAATAGATTCACATAGTGGCGTAGGGCCTCCACTACATACCAGAGGGTCAGATTTTCAAAAATTTGCGGGGGATGGGTCAGATCTGACCCCCCCCCCCTGACCAGGTATGCTCCACTAATTCGTCTCGACGATTTTGAGACAAGCACTAAGTGCATAGATGGCGTCGAGACAGTCTTATTCTTCAGGGTCGAATGTGGTCTTCAGCAAATTTACAGCCCTCAACAAGATGCATAAAAATTGCTTCCAAAATTTCGAGACGCAATTAGTGGAGACCCTTAATGGTCGTTTGATGTTTCGAAACTTGACATTTGAAACGTTTTTTTATGTTTTGAGCTGATTTCTCCGGAAATACAAAGCCAATCCTGATAGTTTTGGTGTCGTTAGAAAGCTGGATTTCGTTGCAATCGAATGACACCAAAATCATGCCATCACTCTTTCTGGTTGCAGAGATATTGCATAATTATTAAAAAATGTCGAAAAAACTGACATTTTTAATATTAATTATGCAATAACTCCTCAACCAGAAAGAGTTATGACATGATTTTGGTGTCATTCGATTGCGACGAAATCCAGCTTTCTAACGACACCAAAACTATCTGGCTTTGTATTTCCGGAGAAATCAGCTCAAAAACATAAACAAGTTTCGAAACATCAAACGACCCCTTAATACAAGGGAAGGCAAAAGTTCTAACCTAGGCGGACAAAAGTCCTGACTCAAGGGGCAAAAGTTCTGACCCAGGCGCTTTTCAGAGTCAACGAATTTTCGAATGTGGTCTTTTGCAATTTTATTCATCTTTTGTTGGGCTATAAATTTGCGAAGACCACATTTGAATATTCGTTGACCCTGAAAAATAAAACCGTCTTGATGCCGAGAGTACAATTAGTGCTTCCATTTGAATTAGTGGAGGCCCTAAGGCGTTTTATTATGTTTTATGGACCGATCTCAGACTTTTTCCCCCTGAAACACACGTGAAATTGCTATTCAGCGAATAGTTTTGTAAAAAAAAAGAAAATTGATTCGCTTTTTTCTCATTTGTTCAAAACGGCAAGCTACTTAATGTTTCATCATTTGAGCTTTTTTTTAACAAACGAAGAAGTCCGTATTTTACTTTGAAAAAATCATCTTTTCATACAGAAAAATTTGCTTTGGCGTTTTATTTCAAGCTGTTAGCTAAAAATCTATCTTAAAAAATGATTTTCTATAGTTTTCTGCCTCGTATATAAATTACAGGGGGACGAAGAAGTCCTGGCAAAGGATGTACGAAGTCCTGACATTGGATGCAAAAAGTCTTGTCCATGTGTGCAAAAAGTCCTGTAATAGAAAAAATTTTAGTTTGATTTACAACTATCTTCATCACAAAGTTGCAGATTCTTTTATTGGGAACTTATCAAGACTTATTGCATTCTATGCCAGGAATTTTTGCATACATGGCCAAGACTTTTTGTATCCTATGTCAGGACTTCGTACATCATTTGCCAGGACTTCTCCGTCCCCTGTATTATTATTAGTTGTTTCATTTGTTTATTTTTAGAAGTTTCTCATAAGGTCGAATAGCTCAAAAAGCGATTTTACTCATCTCAAAAATGTTAATATTAAAAGGTAGGTTATTTTTTGGATGCTAGTGAATTACAGGATGTATAAAAAAGCCGGAATTTGGGCGATTTTTTCATGTTTATTTTCGACCCGAAAATTTTTTTCAAAAATGACCCTATTAGGGCTAATTGTAGGCGGGGAATCGATTGCGCGCATTCCCGAAGCTTGAAAATGCTTCCATAATCTTGATTCAGGAAAATAGATGTGAAGCGAATATCGAAAATTCTTAGATTTTCTGCCTGAAAATGATCTTTCTGGGGGTATTTTATGCGGAAAATCGATTGCGCGCATTTCCGATGCTTGAAACACTTCTCTGATCCTGAAAAAGAAAAATTGGTATATTATAGCAAAATCTAAAAATTTTCGATATTGTTTCAATACGCACATCTATTTTCCTGAATCAGAGAAGCGTTTTCAAGCTTCGTAAATGCGCGCAATTGATTCCTCGCATAAAATTAGGCAGGGATGACAAAAACATTTGTTCAAAATCAGCAAATCTGATTTCAAAAATCAGATTTTAATCATCAAATGCTAATTTTCCATTATACTTTTTGCAAGAGGGGGGGGGCGGCAAAAGTCCTCGGCTATGAGGCAAAAAATCCTTGCCTAAGGGGCAAAAGTCCTCGCCAAGGGGACAAATGTCTTGACATTGTCAAAACGCTGAAAAGGTGTTTCCTCGTCCAGAATTGTCGAGAAAACACGTTTTTAAAATGTCAAGACTTTTGCCCCCCCCCCCCTTGTATAAATTTGACAAAATTTCTCATCTCAAAAATCAGATTTGACATCTCAAAATCAGCACTTTTCTGAAAAATAAGCAGACTTGGCACCCCTGAAATTAGCCATAGGGTCATTTTTGAAAAAAATTTTGGGTCGAAAAAATATGAAAAAATTGCCCAAATTCAGTTTTTTGATACATCCTGTAGTAAATTTTTAGGGGCTCTTAGACCGTTGGGGAAAAATTCTCTGCATACTTGTTTAATTACACTTTCCGCAGCTAATCAGAATGACTACTCGAAATTGAAGACTCAAAAGCTATTCAAGGCAGCACGTGCGAAAAATCTTTACGATTATGGCGATGATAAAATAGACTTAGAACGAGCGATTGCAGAGTTTAATTTGAGAGAAGAAGATTTATTGTATGTTTTTCGATTTTAACGAGATGGGTGATAGAAGATCAAAATTAAAATTTTATTTGTTAGTTTTCAAAATTATTAAAGGAAGGGGTGCACGCCCAGTACGCTTCTCGAAAAAATTTTGTTTTCTCCAAATTGGCTGATTTTTGGTACTCGGGGGTTTTGGACACGAGTAACCAAAGAAGTAAGTTTCGAGGTTCAAAAAATTTTCACATGGGGTACCCCGATAGGGGGTCACGAAAATTTTTTCGGAACTTGGGACTGTCATCAATTGATTTCTCGTGTCCGAAAACCCCTAAGTACTAAAAATCAGCTAATTTGGAGAAAAAAATTTTTCGAGGAGAGTACTGGGCGTGCAAAAAGAAGTATTGAACTTTAAAAAGAAGTATTGAAAAAGTATATGCTAGACATGGAAGAAAATTTATAACCTGATTTATGCCAACGCTACTCTGAGTTGGAATTTGAGCGATTTTTTCATGTTTTTTTGACTCGAATTTTTTTCAAAAATGATCTATTATGGCTAATTTTATGCAGAAATTGATTGCGCGCATTCCCAAAGCTTGAAAACGTGTTCTTGACCATGATTCAGAGAAATAATTTTTTTATATACCAATTTTTCTGAATCAAGATCAGGAAACCGTTTTCATGCTTCGAGAATGCGCACAATCAATTCTTCGCTTAAAATTAGCCCTAATAGGATCATTTTTGAAAAAATGTTTGGTCGAAAAACATGAAAATCGCCAAATTCCGGTTTTTTATACACCTTGTATATAACTAATTTATTTATTGAGTCATTAAATTTGCATATTTAGGAATTTACCTAAAGCTCCTTCTGATCCCAAATCTAAATTTAATGGGAAGCTGTATTATGCAAAAGATGTGCATGATCGTGCGATTAAAGTAAGCTTTGACTTCTTTTTATACCATATTTGTTTTTTTTTGATACACGGAAATGATGAAGGCATAATAGAAAGCAGAGAAAGAATTAATGACCCTTATCTAAATCTGTCTAATAATAGAAATGATCGTAATTTTGGATATGATCAAAAAATCCATGATGAAATCAAGCGCAATAGTGCTACTACAAGCGGTGATCGAGCTGTGTTCGTGGCTTTGTGCACAAATTTTATTGATACTATCAGTAAATTTATTGGAGCATACTTTACTGGAAGTCTTAGTTTATTTTCTGAATTTTGCCATAGTTTATGTGATACATTTAATACAATTGTTCTTTATTTAGGTTAGTTGTTGGTTTGAAATTCATAGCCTTAAACAGGGTGACCAAGTTCGAAGAATGAAAATGAGAACATTTTTTTGAAAAATAAATAAGAATTTCTTTAAAACAGTGAAAAAATAAGATTTGTCTCACTTTTTTAAATAAAAAAAACTAATAAAATTTGCTCAAAAAATAAGATTTGGTCTCTCAAAATAGAGAATACGAATTCGAAGGAATTTTTAAATTTTGACCTCGAGGGGAGAAAAGTAGAAGGGAAAAGAGGAGGAAGAACGGCGCTCAAATAGCGCCGAAGGTGCGTCGATCTAGGAACTACTAAAAAATTACGGCTGAAATTAAGGTCGAGGGCCCTCGTTTTTCACTCAGTTGAATCACTCAATTGCCATTTAAGATTTTACCCTTAAAATCTTGTGTTTAGATTATTTTTCGAAATTTTTAGGGAATTACTATTCTAAAAGAGAGGCAGATATTGAATACCCCTATGGAACTGGAAATGTTAGATATTTATCCGCATTATGTAGTGGTGGATTAATGTTTTGTGGTGGTGGACTCTATTCTATATATAGTTGTTATACTGGCATTGTGAACCCTTCATCTTTAGAGCTCTCATATGTAAGTTTAAAAAAATTTTCGCAGGCGAAAATTTTTTTTGAAAATGCTTATTTTTTAAAGTGAGAATGCTTAGAAAAATTCGATTTTTGGTGAAAACTTGAACATTTTTGGTTAAAAATTGCAAATTTGATGAAAAATAGTTAATTTAGATGAAAAATGTTATTTTTTCGTCGACAGGCGCGAAAATTTTTGAAAAACACGTTTTTTTGCTGAAAATACTCAGAAAATTACGATTTTTGAGTTAAAAATGGCAAATTTTGTTAAAAATGGTCATTTAAAAAAAATCAAATTTAAGCTGCTTAAAAATTTTTCAGAATTTAAGTTTTAGAGTTCAAATTTAGTAAAAATCTTAAAAATATGACACCCGTAGGCAGGCGCGTAGCCAGGATTTCCTAACGAAAGGGGGGGGGGCAATGACCCAAGGTTCAAAATCCACAGGTAGTTTGTTTTTCAAAATTTTGACCAAAATTCACAAGGGATGGTGGACTCTACTCTATAGCTACCTGTGGTGTTGGACAAAAGCATAAGGGGATATCCTTATGAAGTTTTTCAAATTTTTTCTGACGTTGGGGGGGCAATTGTCCGGATTGCCCCCTTGCTATGTCTTACTATTGTACAATTACTCTGTCTCCGCCTGGGTATGCCACTGATTTTTAGCTAATTTTAGGCACCGATTTTTCTCATAATTTCATGCGTTCTCCAAGGAATTTCCGCCGCAAATGCCTATCGTGAAGCATTCAAACACCTTCCAAATGAAAAAATGTCTCTTGTACAAAAAGTCAAGTTCGGTAAGCTAATATTTGTGAAAAAAAAAGTAAAGGTGTAAATCTCGATATTAACCTCCCTTCCAGTGTGGAAATAAAAAATATGGGACTTTTTTTAATGTATTTTGCTCATCATACAAGGTGAGCCCAAAAACCAGTACTTTTGCGTTTTTTGGCGAAAATTTTTTCAAAGATCACCTATAAAGGGGTATTTTCATGTGATTTTTGAAAAATTTCGCCAAAAAACGCAAAAGTACGGTTTTTTGCTCACTCTACTAAATTAGGAAGTATTTTTATTTTTCTAATGAATTCCTTGCTACGTGCCTTTTTATACGGTGTACCTTTTTTAGCCTTTTCAATCAACGACCCTACGCATCGGCTTGTTATAGTTGAAGATTCGGCTGCTTTAGTCGGATTTGGAATCGCATTATCTGCACTTTCGGCAAGCTACTATTTTCAGACATCGATTTTTGACGCGGCTGGATCCGGTTTAATTGGCGTTTTGTTGTGTTTTGTGGGTATTAATGTTATAAGAGTGAATGTGCAGCAACTATTGATGAAGAGTGTTCCACAAGAAAAAGTCGAAAGTGCAAAACAGATTTTGCTTGCAGACCCGTCGGTTAGGTAAAATTTCTATTCATTCCTACTGCCACAACTC
Organism: Acrobeloides nanus; assembly: GCA_900406225.1. Classification (NCBI taxonomy): domain Eukaryota; kingdom Metazoa; phylum Nematoda; class Chromadorea; order Rhabditida; family Cephalobidae; genus Acrobeloides; species Acrobeloides nanus. Next base: position 7,299 of record OZJO01002536.1, on the reverse strand, counting down.
AAAATAATTTTGGTACTTATTTAGAATACCTCCTCTCTGTGGAGCATGCNGGCGTTTTGTTGTGTTTTGTGGGTATTAATGTTATAAGAGTGAATGTGCAGCAACTATTGATGAAGAGTGTTCCACAAGAAAAAGTTGAAAGTGCAAAACAGATTTTGCTTGCAGACCCGTCGGTTAGGTAATATTTTCTATTCATTCCTACTGCCACAACTCAAAATAATTTTGGTACTTATTTAGAATACCTCCTCTCTGTGGAGCATGCCCTTTAGTAGGCTCAAAATTCACATAATAGCTTCAAAAAGTAGTATAACAAGCGCTTAATAGACACAGTTTTCACCGGCACATCAAATAAGACGATACGAGTGAAACGAGTCCATTCCCAGACAGCGTCCGGAAATCTTCCAGAAACGGGTTTGAATTTGTCTGAATATTGACACGAAAACCTTGAATTTGGTTTTTTTCATTCGTATCGTTTATTCTCTTCGTTTCATTAGAGCCTATGCCAGTGGAAACTGTCTATTGAGCGCTTTTTATACTACTTTTTGAAGCTCTTGAGCCGACTAAAGGGCATGTTCTAGTGATGCTTCAAAGTCTATTACATGTTTCAAAACATGTAACATGTTTTTTGAAATTCTACGAAACTTGTTACACTTATGGGTTACTATTATTGGCCTTGGATTAAGTAACTTTTTTAGCTATTGTGTGTAGCAAGTTGTTTGGGAAATTTTCGAGACAAATCAAAATGTTTAACAAGTTTAAAACATGTAACATACTTGAAACTTGTTAAACATTTTGATTTTTCTCGAAAATTTCCCAAACAACTTGTTACACACGATAGCTAAAAAAAGTTACTTCATCCGAGGCCAATAATAGTAACTCATAAGTTTCGTAGAATTTCAAAAAACAGATTTCGAAGCATCACTAGCATGTTCCACAGATATTCTAAATAAGTACCATAATTTTTAGAGCTATTTATGATGTGAAAGCAACAAGGATCTCAGCCGAGCACGATCGTTTCAAAGCTGAGATCGACTGGAATGGCCGAGAGATAACAAAACTCTATCTCAAAGAAAATTGTAATTTGGAAGAGATGTTCAACGCAAGCTATTTTTTACATAATTGAAAAAAACCTTTGTAGGAAGTAAAGAAAATGGAGAAGTTGGAGCAATTTGAAGAATTTATGTTGCACCACGGAGATCAAATAGTCGAACGAATCGGCGACGAAGTGAACCGACTTGAAAAGAAACTTCAAACCAAGCACCCAGAATTAACTCATGTTGATTTGGAATCTAATTAATTTATTGTATTCGAGCTTCATTTTATGCATTTTAGTTTTTTTCCACTTGTGTTATAACTTATAAGGGTCTGATGATCACAAATTCCATATAGTGAATATTTTTATTTTGAATTTTGTAGATTTGCTTAATGTGAAAAGATTTGTATAGTGTGCTAGTATTAATAAATACTTTCATTACTCGTTTCCAGAAGTAGTAAATTTACCAACTTCATTCAGATCCTACTACAGTCGACTCGATAAGATTAGAATTCAAAAAACCAGAACCGAATATTGCCAAAAAGCTTTGTTTTTGTGTGGAAAATATGTCCAGTTGCTTTAACCGCCGCTGAAAAACATCGCAGCTCATATTTTGAAAACATCGCATCGCAAAAAGGCAAGTGCTTGTCTCTACCCGCAGAGCGACCAAAATTTTTCATCAAGTTTTGAAAAGGTACCTACCCCATTTTGGGGTAAAAAAACTGGGAATTGGTCAATAAATAAAAGATAACATTTTGCACTTAAAATCATCAAAAATGACTTTTTACAAAAAAAGTGATTTTTTCCTTCAAAAATGCTATTTTTGACAAAAAGTTTTATGTAAAAATTTCAATTTTTAGTCATTTTTCGACTTACTTATTTTAAAGAACCGCTATGCAATTTGACAATTTTCCGCCTCTATCTGCCGACATGTGAATTCATGTCTGGAATCGAATACCACCAAAATAACCCGAGCCGAAAGATTAAAGAACCGATTGGAACTGTAATCGATCCATTTTATTCGTTTTTTTCACCAGAAATCTTCAAAAACATGACTATCTTGACCACAAAAAATCGATTTTCGGCAAAAACCTTTTTTAATTCATTGTTTTGGACAAAAATGCTATTTTTGGGTGAAAATGAGGCATGCATACGCTGTAAATGCACGAAAAAAAAACGGCACGACATAAGGTATTAAAAAAGATTTTCGTCGTGCGTTACACTTCATTTCAAGATTTTCAAACGTCAATCGCCAAAAAAATCAGGCAAAAGATATTGAAACGAAAAATTTTCACTATTTTTTACGAAAAAAGATCATTTTTTTCGTTTCAATAACTCTTTTCAATTTGATCGAAGTGTAATCCAAAAAACTTTTTCAACTATATCAAACCAGTTTTCTCTCTAACTCTTTGTTTAAATAACAAATATTTTTAAAATTATTTTTTAATCCATATTCTCATCAATATTTTCGGCAGTGGTATGCATTGTAAGTTTACGGAAGTTATTTTGGAATGATCGATGAAATATGAAAGTGAATCGGTCACAAATGTCGCAGCCAATTTGGGCGTCGTCTTGATTTTTTCTATGATCAGTTTACAAATGGGCTACCTGTTCGACGCCAATGTGGGTATCAAAAATTGGAAGAAGTGAAGGAAAATATATCGAATACGAATCAGGCGAGTATCAATCTCCATGTAAACAATCCGTTCGCTTAATTAGAAAAATTTATTAAAAAGTTATATTTTTGTTATATTGGGTTGTTCAATAAGTGATCTTTTTGCCTGAAAATCAATTTTTCATATCGAAAATGAGTTTTTTTGTTGAAAAACAACACCATTTTTAGCAATATATTCGTTCAAACTCGGTTTTTTCTCAAAAAGAGTGATAAATTGTTAGAAAAATCATTTTTATAGATTTTTCTAGGCTTATGCATTTTTGATCCTGGTTCAGGGAAAAACTATGCATTGTAACGAAAATCAAATTTTCCTTAATGAGCCAACTTTTTTGCCCGAAAAGTCATTCTAGGGGTTTTCGTATACGAGGAATCGATTGCGCATATTCCCGAATCTCAAAAAAATTTTCTCGATCCTGATTCAGGGATGAAAATGAGCTGAAAATGGTTATCTCTAGAACGAATATATTGCTAAAAAATAGTGTTGTTTTTCAAAAAAAGCTCATTTTCGATATGAAAAATTGATTTTCAGGCAAAAAGAACCTCATATTAAGATTTTCCATGATCAATTTTCTAATGATGAAAAAAATTTTCATCGAAAACGGCAGAAAAATGACGAAATTAGAGGCATTTTTTGAGCGGCTATCACTTATTGAACAACCCAATATAATTTTTAATTAAAATTTCAGGAACTATTATAGTTGAAGCGTGAATTTGAACATGAATTTTGGTACTACTAACGATTAGCGACCGCATTGAACGTGAATTTTTTCGAAAAAATTTTTTCTCGATTTTTTTCTGAAAATGACCCCTATGGGGGTAATTTTACATGAAGAATCCGATTTTTGCATTCCCGAAGCTCAAAAACGCTCCCTTGAACCATAAAAATGCATCCCTGCGTGGTCGTACATGTTGTTTTTTTGATTGCTCTCACATTTCAAAAATTTGCCAAAAATCGAGCTTAAATCCGTTCCCATCGACCGATAGCTCAAATTTTTTTCGATTTTTTTTTTGCGAATTTTTGAATGTGAGAGCAATTAAAAAACCGTGATTTTCACTATTTTTGGGCTAAAAAATCGAAAATAAATTTTTTTTTTCAATACTTTTGTTTTCTAAAAAATCCGGTGATCAGGGCGTTTGATTGAGCTATCGGACGATGGAAACGGATTTAAGCTCGATTTTTGGCGAATTTTTGAAATGTGAGAGCAATCAAAAAAATAACATGTACGACCACGCAGGGATGCATTTTTATGGTTCAAGGGAGCGTTTTTGAGCTTCGGGAATGCAAAAATCGGATTCCTCATGTAAAATTACCCCCATGGGGGTCATTTTCAGAAAAAATTCACGTTCAATGCGGTCGCTAATCGTAGTACCTGAATTTTTTTCGAAAATTTTTTAAAACTTTTTTCGCGAGAAATGATCCCTTTAGGGGTAACTTTATGTAGGGAGTCCGAATTTCGCATTCCTAAAGCATGAAAACGTTTCTTGGAATCAAGAAAAAGCTGTTTTTCAAACAACATGAACAAGAATACGTAAATATCAGATATAGTATAAAACATGATTTTCTTGTTCATATTGTTTCAAAACAGCTTTTTCTTGATTCAAAGAAGCGTTTCCATGCTTTAGGAATGCGAAATTCGGATTCCCCACGTAAAATACCGGCTCTAGCAAAATTGGAAACGCAAAAAAGTTACAACAGCGGAAAATTGGAAACGCAATGCCTGATTTGCAAGGAAATTCGTTTATTGAAACAATTCTTGCAATTCAGGCAAATCTAACTATCGAAATTTTCGGTGATTTACAAACTTCCGTCGAACGTTGAGATTTTTCCGAGGCTCTAGCAAAATTAGAAACGCAAAGTTGGACACGCTTGTTATTCAGGTAATTCCAACAATGAAAACTTTCAACAACAGCATCCCTGTGTGGTCGTATGCATGGGAAAATTTAAAACAGTAAGTTTTCATTGTTGGAATTGCCTGAATATCAAGCGTTTCCAATTTTTCTAGAGCCAAAATACCCCTAAAGGGATCATTTCTCGCGAAAAAAATTCACGTGCGAACTATACTAGTTCAAAATTTAAATTTTCTCAATTTTTTAGGTCTATCTTTTGATAGATGTTTATAAACAAGAAGTATCAAGTCGAATATGCAAATTTCTTCACTTTTATTTCAAACTAAAAAATATCCTTGAAGGTCTAAAGAAAGTCTTTTTATTTTGTTTTGTGAATTTTATTTTGTGTGCCAAAAAGGATGATCTCACTTCCGACTATTTGCTTTATTATTGTTGTTGCATTATTATTTATTGCCGCTGAAGAAATGGACAAGTCTTCGCCGCTATATTATTTTACACCGATTGAGGATTCGACTTTCAAATTCGATTGTTCTGAAGCGAATGATGTGGATGAATGGATATTGCCGTCAGGTAGTCAGGTCTCTGTTCATCTTGAAAATGGCACTGAGCAAGTTGAAGGATTCGAATTTACCCAGGTTGAGTTATTATTATCCTGAAAGACTGCCAAATAATGCAATTTATTTTTTATATACCCCTCCCTCTGTGGGCCCCGGAAGGCATTCAAAAAAATTTTTGGTAAAAAAAATCGAATTTTGGCCAAAAAATTTTCTAATGTTTTTTGAGCAAATAATTGGGTACATTCCTCCAGGATTTGTACGTGTAGTAAAAATATCACAGAAAATAGGGAGGGATGTTTCTATATCGTTCGTTAGTAATTTGTGGAAAAAGAATAAATCTGATTTTATTAACAAAAATTGTATCGCAAATTTAAACGTAAACAAGATGATTTTCAGAGCTCTCTAACAATCCCATCGGTTAAAACCAACATGGTTGGCCGCTACACTTGTGTGCTTCGTAACAACACCAAGCACTACTTCTACATCCCATATGTGCTGCCAAAGCCTCAATATAAGAACTCCATTCTGCTGTCTTTGGGTGTGTCAGCGATTTTCTCAACTATATGTGCAATTGTCTGGCTGGTAGAACGCTATTGTTTCCGCGACGATTCGAATATGCCAGATAGGACACCGATTACGCGTAAAAAATATGATAGTGGAAGTGACACGAACTCGACGATCCATGTTTGATATGTTGGTGTGGAATGATGCCTAAAATTTGCATATTTTATTGTTTCTTCATGTTTTGAAGTTTGTATCACTTATTTATTTTTATGTTCTTTTTCTGATCTACCTCAATTGTTTATTCCTTAACATAAACCGTTATTTGGTTTTTATGTCATTTTTTAGAGTGGGGAAACCGAAACCAAAAAAAAACGAACCGAAACAGTGCCGTATTTAGGTGGGGTAAGGGAGTAATTACCCCCCCCCCTAAAAGGGTCCCTTCATGTTTTGAAGTCCTCCTTTATGATTTTTCCCAAAATTTTTCAAAAAAAATCAAAAATCCTAATGGTCCCCATTAGGTTTTTTCACAGTAAATGTTTAAAAATATGCATTTTTTCACCAAAAATCGTAATTTTCTTAGCATTTTTAGCATAAAAAAAGAAATTTTAACAACAAAAAAATTTCGCTTGTGGGTCTGGTTTTTTTCAACAACAAGACACTTTGATTTTTCACCAAAAATGTTCAAAATTTCCCATTTTTTAAAACAAAAATTGTAATTTTCGGAACATTTTCAGCTTAAAAACACACATTTTTCAAAAAAAAAATTTCGTCTGTGGCGCTGATTTTTTGCTCAAAAATCGAATTTTTGCTTAAAAATCGAAAAATTTGATCAAGAAATGATTGTGATTTTCAGCAAAAAAATTTTCGCGTTCATCGGCGCAAGAAAATATAAGGGGAACCAAGATGATTTTTAAAATTTTTTGGAAAAACTCGAAAAAAATTGCCTTTGTACTCCCTTATGTTTTGTTTATTTTGAAAAATTTTCGAAAACAACATAAGGTAGTATGATTTTGGGGGTCGACCCAAAAATTGGGCCAGTTCTTGCCTCAAACAGCAGCTGTTTGGTCCGTGCAGCGCGCTGCAGCACAGCTGCTGTTTGATCCACGCAGCAGCTGATTGGGCCACGCAGCAGCTGCGCCGCAGCTGCTGTCTGAGGCAAGGACTGGCCCATTATTTCCCCCCTCCCTAAAAAAATTCCTGGCTACGGCATTGAGCCAAAGGTTAAAAAAACGAAAGTTGAAAAAAACGGATAAATTATTTTTCATTAAAAATGAGCAAATTTTCTCTTAAAATGTCCAGAATTTCATTTTTTTTAAATCAAAAGCATAATTTTTCACTAAAAAATGCCTTTTTCTAAGCATTTTCAGCTTAAAAACGGCAAATTTCAACGAAAAAATCGCGAAAATTTCGTTTAAAAAACCGAAAAAAGTCGAAAAAACCGACTGAAGGGTTGGAAAATCAATTAAAAAAGCGAAATTGAAAGTCATAAAAAGACCGAAACCGAAAGATTTTTTGTCAGTTTTCCCTACTCTAAATTTTTTATATCTACTTGTTTTTAGAATTCTAATAAACTTACCCATACACATCCTCCTATGCATTATGAAGTCCTTCCATTGAGTGTAATCCTTCCACTAGCCGGCAATATCCCCACTTCCAATCCAGAATCCGTAGTACTCTTTTCA
>OZJO01002534.1:0-23260 GCA_900406225.1 Acrobeloides nanus | reverse complement strand
TATGAGCAGAGTATTTGAGACGGACTTTATCACAAAGACGGCGATAGAAGTTTTTGTAAGGTCGATTCCAATATTTAACTAACGCTTGGATTCGGGATGTACATTTCTTAGGAATTCGTTCAATCAAGAGGTGCTCTTTCACAATATTATCTTCCAAAGCTTGGTTAAATCCACCCCAACTATCCAATAAAAGAAGGGAACCTGGTTCAGATTTGGGGACCATAACATCACGAAACCATTCTTTTTCAATTTTAACATCGCAAAGCCCAGATGGTCTTGATTTACAGTAGAGGTTCTCAAATTCAGCAAGCTCTTCTTGGAATTTTCTGGGCTCTTTTTCCACTGCAAATACGACCAATGTTGGCTCGACAATATCACCATCACATGAAATCACGGGTTGAATCGTAAGCGAATGTTGTAGAGCATTGAGGCGTTGAGCTACAGCCGTTATTTTCTTTTCACCTTCGAAGGCTAACGTTCTTCCTGTAATCATTTCCATTTTGATGCCAGTTTGATCGGTGTTGTATAACTGCAAAATGGGCAATGTATTAAAAGATGTCCGTTTAATGAAACCTTTGATGGCTTAAGCCTTGATCTAGATAATTGTTTCTAATCTTTTTAACAAATTCATCAGCTCTTTTCTGAATATCATCTTCTTCTGCCAGATCTTTGAACGAAACATATTCGTTTATTTTTCGACTAACGATTTTATGCTCCTTTTTAAAGCTCCAAAGCCAAGCGTCACTTGCCTGAACAAGTTATCTGTGTGAATGGATCAATGCCACCTTACCTTAAAATTCGGTAAATCATATTGTTCCGCTAACAGCAATGCAGCTTCCTTCAAATCGTTATCATGAACAATCTGTCTCTGTCTTTTCCACTCACAAAATTTTTTTTTTTTTCCACATTTTTTCCTAACTTTTAAGCTAGGTCTCAAAAAAATCTGAGTTTCACAGACCTTGAAGGTCCCTTGTAAGTCTAAAACAAAGTAGGGGTGTTGTAGATAATTTTTAGGACCAACCGGAAGCTCTCATGGGAACAAAGTTTTTTCTAGAGCCATATCTTTGAATTTTTGACCCCTCAAGGGAACCGGATTTTTGTGAAAAAATCCCGTCTCCAGCTTTCCAACGACACCGAGATCATTGAAATTGGATTTAACCATCAAGAGTTATACTCATAATACTAAAATGGAAAAAATCCCTATAAGACCCAACATTCATAGGGGCCAAAATGGACCTTTTTAAATTTGCACACCATTTCAAATGCACCAATGTGTTTATTTTGGTCCCGAATTTCATATTCTATTATCAGTTCGTCTAGTGCCGCGGCAACCCCAAAAAGTTCGCACTTTGGAGACATCGCCTCTTAAATTTTCACCAAAATAACCCTATGGAGGGTTTTTTATGCGAAGAATTGATTGCATGCATTGATAGACCTTGAAAACGCATCCTGATCATGAATTAGCCTATTTTTGCATTAAATTTTCCCATTTCGCGAAAATATGCTAATACATGATCAGGGAAGCGTTTCTACAGCATGAAAATACTATTTTTACGAACAATAATGCACTAATCAAGCATTACGTCTTTCGTCCACTAAAATTTTTACTGTTGCGAAAATTCTACAAATCCCAATATATCAGAGACAAATTAATGGAGAGCGATTAAAAGCATTAATCAAAGAAGTGAAAATACTTCGCAAGTTGTCCCATTGCATTAATGTAATTGATTTCTATGGATATGCTTTATATGGAAACAAAGTTTGAGTTTTTATGGAACTTATGGAAGTTTCACTTGAAGATTTGTATAAATATTTTCATGAAAAATTGTATCCAGGGAACCGATTTTCAAGGGAAATTGTAATACCAGAGGGCGTAATCGGAGTTATTGCCTATAGCATATTAAACGCTTTAGCATTTTGCGCAAAACAAAGGGTCATGCATCGAGATGTGAAACCAAGAAATGTTCTAGTAAACTGAAAGGGTGAAGTGAAGATTTATGATTTCGGTGCATCAAAGATATTAGAATTAGGTAAAGATCTTTAAGAAAGGAATCAACTCAACAACCTTAATTCTAGAATCAAAGGCAAGCACTTTTAAGGGAACGTTGCTATATATACCGCCGGAAAGGTTTAATAATGATCAAAAACCTTATGATGAGCAAACTGATATTTGGAGCCTAGGAATCACTTTGGTCGAAATTGTTTATGGAGATATCTCGTATAATTACAAAGAATTTGGTCCAACAGACAATCTTGGTCAAATAATAAATGCCATAAAAATGCAAACAGTGATAAAATTATAAGCCAATGTTTTAATGAAAAATATTCATTAATATTGCGCTCTTTTATAAGAGATTGTCTAGAGGAATTATGCTCAATACCAAGATATTCAGAACTTATGGAAAGGATGCTGTATAAATCACTTGAGTTTAAACATGGCAAAGAACATATCATGGAGTGATTATAAAGTTTTATTTGGTAATTAGATAGCTTATATACAAGGTGCGCAAAAAGTATCCGGCCAAAAATAAAGTGACATAACTTTTTACGGAGAAAAGATTTTCGAATAATTTTGGTGTCATTAGAAAGCTCGTGACCTTAGCTTTTGAATTGCATCAACTTTCTTAATCAAAAGTTTATGGACAAAACAGTTGAAAGTCAAATCGTCTTTTGGCATTCTACTATTTAATACTAAGAATATTGTGTATTACAACGAAAACCTGCAATCGGATCACAAAAATTCTTGCACCATGTGAAAGAGCAACGTTGAAAACTCTATTCTGAAATAAAACCGCGTCGAAAATGTATTTTCCTGACCGGATATCGAAAATTACAAAAACGGCACTAAAACTTTAAAAATCGACTTTATATACATATAAAAATCTTTATTACAACGAAAGTCCAGTCGTAAAAATTTTTGCATCATGTGAAAGTACATGATTAAAAACCCTATTCTGAAAAACCGCTCGAAAAGACTTTTTCCTGATCGGATATCGACCATTTCAAAAATGGCACTAAAACTGTAGCCGTTGAGAGTATCCCTTAAAAACTGGTAAACATTAAAAAAATTTTTGTACAATGATCATGTGATCATTTGCCAACCCCCTCCCCCTTCGTGATCAAGCGTGATCATTAGCTATACCCCATTTCCCTCCCATTTGATCACATGATATCTGGATGGCCCCTATGCCCTTATGCTCAAGTACATTTCTATATGAATCAAGTCTAAAAATGGGAATTCATTAATATTTTCTTTCTATAGTTTTATTCTTCGCTTCTTTAGTACATATGAAAATTATTTGATATTTAAAAAATCAAACAAAAACGACTACACGTAATATTTTTGGCTATGCCACGTATAATTAGTACGTGACATGACATAGCCAAAAAATATCACAAGCTATCCTCAAAAATGTATTGTCTCGATTTAACATAGGTCATGTATCCCCTATTCAATTGCTTTTTCAGCTTGATTCAGTAAATGTATAGCCCATTTGTCGAATGATCGGCATCAAAAAAGGATGTAAACAACTATAGTCTTGTCTGTATCACGGGATATTTAAAACAACATATAAAAAGGTGTTCCATGTTTGAAAATATATCAGTTTCATTTCGGTTTTTAAAATCTACTTCGCCAGTGACTGGAACGACTATTTCGAGTGGTTATGTTAAGTGGTAACATGTCTTATTATAGCCATATCTCGGTAAAGGAAAATTTTTTCCACAAGGTCGACAGCATATTGGAAAGGTGGGATGACGAGGAAAATTTTGGTATTATTGAAGGAAATATTATAATTTGAGGAGATATTTTATTTAGGAACCTATTTATTTGAGGAGATATTTTATTTATTTGAGGAGATAAAATATTTATCTGAGTATATTTATTTGAGTATATTTATTTGGGGAGATAAAATATTGTTCTAAGTATATTTATTTGAGGAGATAAAATATTTATTTGGATATATTTATTTGAGTAGACAAAAGATAAGCCTAAGCCTAAACATAAGCCTAAGGATAGGCCTAAGCCCAAAGCTAAGCCCAAGCCTAAGGCCTAAGGCCTAAGCCTAAGGCCTAAGCCTAAGGCCTAAGCCTAAGGCCTAAGCCTAAGGCCTAAGCCTAAGGCCTAAGCCTAAGGCCTAAGCCTAAGGCCTAAGCCTAAGGCCTAAGCCTAAGGCTGAGCCTAAGCCCAAGCCTAAGGCCTAAGCCTAAGGCCTAAGCCTAAGGCCTAAGGCCTAAGCCTAAGGCCTAAGTCTAAGGCCCAAGCCTAAGGCCTAAGCCTAAAGCGTAAGCCTAAGGCCTAAGTCTAAGGCCCAAGCCTAAGGCCTAAGCCTAAAGCGTAAGCCTAAGGCCTAAGACTAAGACCTAAGTCTAAGCCTAAGGCCCCCTGCCTTTGTCTACTCAAATTGGCCTAAGTCTAAGCCTAAATATACTCAGATAAATATTTTATCTAATCAAATAAATATACTTATTTAAATATACTCAGATAAATATTTTATCTCCTTAAATAAATATACTCAAATAAATATACTCAGATAAATATTTTATCTCCTCAAATAAATAAAATATCTCCTCAAATAATAATATTTCTTTTATTTATTTAAGGAGATAAAATATTTATCAGAGTATATTTATTTGAGGAGAAAAATATTTATTTGAGTATATTTAAATAAGTATATTTATTTGAGTAGATAAAATATTTATCTGAGTATATTTAGGCTTAGGCTTAGCCTTAGACTTATCTTAGGCTTAGCTTTGGGCTTAGGCTTAGATTTGGGCTTAGGCTCAGCCTTAGGCTTAGACTTAGGCTTAGCTTTGGGCTTAGGCTTAGACTTGGGCTTAGGCTTAACCTTGGGCTTAGCCTTAGGCTTAGCCTTAGGCATAGACTTAGGCTTAACCTTGGGCTTAGCCATAGGTTTAGGCTTAGTCTTAGGCTTAGGCTCAGCCTTAGGCTTAGGCTTAACCTTGGGGCTAGCCTTAGGCTTAGCCTTAGGCATAGACTTAGGCTTAACCTTGGGCTTAGCCATAGGTTTAGGCTTAGTCTTGGGCTTAGGCTCAGCCTTAGGCTTAGGCTTAACCTTGGGGCTAGCCTTAGGCTTAGCTATAGGCTTAGACTTAGGCCTAGCCTTAGGCTTAATCTTGGGCTTAGGCTTAGACTTAGGCTTAGCCTTGGGCTTAGGCTTAGCCTTAGGCTTAGCCATAGGCTTAGACTTAAGCTTAGGCTTAATTTTGGGCTTAGGCCCATCCTTAGGCTTAGGTTTATCCTTTGTCTACTCAAATAAATATATCCAAATAAATATTTTATCTCCTCAAATAAATATACTCTAATAAATATACTCAGATAAATATTTTATCTCCCCAAATAAATATACTCAAATAAATATACTCAGATAAATATTTTATCTCCTAAAATAAATAAAATATCTCCTCAAATAAATAGGTTCCTTAGGGAACGTCCAGAAAGTATGTCCGCGTGACATTAACATTTTTCAGGCCCCATCCACCCCCGGTCACAAAATGCGCAAAATTTTCGAGGACCCACCCACCCTTATGTCACTGTGACAAAAAAAATTTCCGAAATATTATAAATTTTTTTCAAACATGTTGCTAACAAATTTCATTCAAGACACATTCAAAAAATTTCTGGGACTTTGTGACGTCACAAATTTCTCGGGCCCACCCACCCACCTGTCACAAAATGTCACAAAATTTTAGGAAATCGGCGGACCCCACCCACCCTCTGTCACGCGGACATACTTTCTGGACGTTCCCTAAACGATCTGCTAAAATTGTTGTTTTTTTATTTTATTACCGGTTTTTGTAACTCGCGAAATTTTTTTCAATAAAAAATAATGCCAAATTCGTGATCTATGCATAGAAACCCCCCCCCCCATTACCAAAAATCATACAAATATTCAACTTATTAAATGATGCAAAAACAATTCGACTCCGACGGGGATTGAACCAGCGATATACAACGCAATCGAAAAAAGCTGGCACGGGACAAAAATAAAAATAAACATTGCCAATCGTCTCAGCTCGCCGAGAGCTTCAAAACGAGTACCATATCATAGGGTTTTGGGGGTTTGACCCATGGCCAAGTGGTTAACGTATTCAGTTTCAATATTATAGGCGCGGGTTCGATCCCGCGCCCAAAGTCAATTTTTTGTTTTTCATAAAATTCATAAAAATTTTTGCATATCCACATTTTTATGCGGGGAACACGATGGAGTCATGAAAACTTTTGAAAAAATTGGAAAAATCGAAAATATACAAAAAACTCTTTTCCAATTTTTTTCAACAGTTTTCATGGAAAAGTAATAGCGCCTTCGTGTTCCCCACATAAAAATACGTAAATGCAAAAATTTTCATATTGACAACAAAATATAAAAAATGACTTTTAGGCATGGGATTGAACTCGTGCCTATAAGAGTGAAATTGAGCTAGTTATCCACTCGACCACGGGGGTCAACCCCCCAAAACCCATGATATGGTACTCGTTTTGAAGCTCTTCGAGAGCTGAGTCGATTGGTGATATTTATTTTTAATTTTGACCCTTGCCTGCACCTTTTTCCTCTTTAATGCGCCAGCGATTTCGCTCTCTTTAAGTGGTTATCTGTTTATATATAGAAAAACTCTAGGAGCTGAACTAAGAAGTTCTACTCCACCCAGATTATAGCCCAAATCTTGTACCATCTGACTATCACCTTTTCCAGCATTTGCAGGCTAACCTGGACGAAATGCACTTCGAAAACGATAAAGATGCTAAAAATGGCTTCGGACCTATTTTGACCAGAAGCCCCATATTTTCTTCGATAGAGGAATTCGAAGTTTAACAACTAAATGGGCAGTCTTTATACAGGGTGGACCAAAAAAGTGGATTTGTGTGATTTTGTGGGATCCGAAAATGTATTGTTCTAAAAATGACCCTACAAAGGGTAATTTTATGCGGGAAATCGATTGTGCATATTCTCGAACCCTGAAAATGCCTCTTGCAGGCTAACCCTGATTCAGGGAAAAATTGGGTTTTTGAAGCGAAATTCCTAGTTTTTCGCAATTTCGAAAACCCAATTTTTCCATTGAATCAGGCCCAGAAAAGCGTTTTCAGGATTCGGGAATGCGTGCAATCGATTTCCCACATAAAATTACGCCTAGAAACATAAAATTACCCTTAGAAAAATAAATTTTCGGGCCCCAAAAAATCACAAAAATCCACTTTTTTGGCCTACCCTGTAAAATTTAAGTTGAAAATCCGAAAAGATTTTTGCACCAACCAAATAAAAAATTATTCAGATAGGTAAAAATCGGATGGGCAAGTAATTAAAAAGACTGTATTTTTTCATATTTTACAAAAACAAAATAAAGTACAATGGTTATTTAAAAATGTCATATTTGTTCCATATATTGCAATTTTTCGTGATTGAAATAAATTATCGCCTGCCCCAGCCATGTCCTAAAATTTTTAAACAAATAAGACGATTAATAGAATGAAGTTTTTACCCCAGCCTCCATGGCTCCATCCACCGCCAAAACCTTCGCCCCAACCACCACCATGGTGGTGGTGTTCATGAGAATGTTCATAATGATGATGATCCCATTGACGTTTTGCTCGGATGCTAAAAATTTTAGTTCATTTTTTGCACATAGTCAAGTAGCAAGGACCAATGGCGCAATTTGGATTTTTTTGCAATTTTCAATCTTTTGTTGCAATTTAGCACGGACCATAAATTTACTCCAAGTTTTTCATTTGGATCACGAGAAGTTGGAGGGGCTAGGAGTATGTTCTTTCGAAAAGTGGCCCTGCAAAATTAGGATAAGAGTGGCTTTCTTATCCACCAGGCTATGGTGTACCCACTTTTTATGAAGTGCAGCGGGAAACGAAGTATACATGTTTTCAAAAAGATGTTACATGTTTGTTTTTTGGAAAACATGTAGCATGTTTACTACCGGGATCGAACCCTCCCCCTTAAAGATGACTTAGATCTCTACCGATTGCGCTATAAAGGCTTGTGTTGCCATCGCTTTTTAGACATTTTCGCAGGCCGTGGGAGACACCCTGTATTTCTTTTTTGGAATGATTTAAATTTTTCGGGCGAAACATGGCTTTTTTGCCACAAATGACTAAAATGCTATTTTTGACCAAAAATTGCATTTCTGGCAAAAATAGCCATTTTTGAAGATTTTTCGGTTTTAAGAATGTCATTTTGTATTGAAAATTTTGAAAAAATGGATATTTTTTTTCAAAAAAATAGAACTTTGAACCCCCCCCCCAAGGGGATAAATTTTCATTTTTTCCAGGAACGGGAGGTCTCCTTTATTACATCACCGGTAATATCTTAAATTTTCTACCTGCCAACTTTTTCTACCATTGGATCAACAGATTCTATTATGCTGATTAAAATAGAAAATACTATCACAAAAATTAAGAAATGGGATCTCATTTTGGGAAAATGGGCAGGAGGAAAATTAAAATTAAGATGACTCAAAATTTTCAAAATGCACAACCTTTTAAAGCGAACTTCATAATAGCCCTAAACCTGTTTCTGTTGTTCTATTTACCCTTTGTACATAAAGCATTCAGATAACTATTAGGTCATAAAACGAGTTTCTTATTATTTGGAACCGTTACATGACATCAATACATAATGCAGGGCTTGTGACTTATTATGAATTAAGAAAATTTTCATAAAAAAGTATGAAACACCAATTTGTTAGTTAATATTGAAAAAAATACTTAAATTGTTTTTGCTGACAAATTTGAGGATCAAAATCTTTTTCCGATTTTGTCAATTTTTTTAAAATGAATATTTTTTCTATTTTTTAAAATAAAAAATAACATTTTTCACCAAAAATCGTCAAAAATGACTATTTTTATCACAATAAAAATCGATTTTTCGCCCAAAATGCCATTTTTTAGTCATTTTTGCCCAAAATGCGGTTTTTTGGCCGCCACTGCTAGTGACGTAACCAAGGGGAGGCAGATGCCCCCTATTGGAAAAAATGTAAATTTTTTCCTAATAGTCCCCCCCCTATGTTTTTACAAAATCAATGTCTCCCATTACAATTTTTCACAAAAATTGATCAAAATTTCCCATTTTTTTTATACAACAATGTCCAAAATTTTTTCACCAAAATTTTTCAGCTTAAAGGGGGGGGGGGGGTCCGAAATAGGGTCGGGTAGAAAATTTTTTTAACAAGTGACCCTTTAGGGGTAATTTTATGCGAGAAATCGATTGCGCGCATCGAAAAATTTTGAAAACTTTTTCCGGGGGTCAAAAAATGGAAAAAATTGTGTCAAAATTAGGGGTTATAAGTTTTAACCCTAACAAAATCATTTTTAGGGGTAAGTTTATGCGAGGAATCGATTGCACGCATCGAAAAATTTTGAAAAAATTTTCCGGGTTGGGGTTAAAACTTATAATCCCTAATTTTGACGCAATTTTTCCATTTTTTGACCCCCAGAAAAAATTTTCAGAATTTTTTGATGCGCGCAATCGATTCCTCGCATAAAATTACCCCTAAAGGGTCACTTGTTAAAAAAATTTCTACTCGGACGTAAGTTGGACCCCCCCCCCTTTAAAGGACCAGTCCAATCAGGGTTTCTAGATAATTTTTTCAAATTTAAGTTTTTGGAGTCCAAATTTAAGTAATTACTTAAATTTTCCAAAGCAGGATTTAAGTAAAAATTAAGTGTCATAAGAGGGTTCGGACAAACGGATTGGTCGTGGTTCCAGGGGCTAAAAAAATTTTCCTGACCCACCTACCCCAGGATTTGGACAAAAATTTGCGTAAAAGCAGGGCTACCCCCAACTTCAAAGTGGCATAAAAAATTATTTTTAGGAGTTTACCTTCCAAAATCTAATCGACTGTGCGCCTACTATTCCTCTACAAAATGCTTTTTAAATTAGGTGAAAAGAATTTAAGGATTCTGAGAAAAACCGTTTTGAGTGAACTGCCAAGAATCAAAAA
Source organism: Acrobeloides nanus (assembly GCA_900406225.1). NCBI lineage: Eukaryota > Metazoa > Nematoda > Chromadorea > Rhabditida > Cephalobidae > Acrobeloides > Acrobeloides nanus. Next base: position 13,294 of record OZJO01002534.1, on the reverse strand, counting down.
TCCTGTGCTCCTACCACATTAACGCAGCTACAACACCCGCGATTTGAGGTGAATCAGAGTTGATCCGGGTGTTGTAACTGCGTTAATGTGGTAGGAGCACAGGATTTTTGATTCTTGGCAGTTCACTCAAAACGGTTTTTCTCAGAACCCTTAAATTCTTTTCACATAATTTAAAATGCATTTTGTAGAGGAATAGTAGGCGCATAATCGATTAGATTTTGGAAGATAAACTCCTGAAAATAAATTTTTTACGCCACTTTGAAGTTGGGGCGCCTCGGCTAGCTCCTCTGCTAGCGCCTATTCTAGCGCCTCTGCTAGCGACTCTTCTAGCACCTCGACTAGCGCCTCTGCTATCGCCTCGGCTGGCTCCTCTGCTAGCGCCTCGTCTAGCGTCTCTGCTAGCGGTTCTTCTAGCGCTTCTGATAGTGCCTCTTCTAGCACCTCGGTTAGCGCCTTTGCTAGCGCCTCTGTTAGCCGAGGCGCTAGCAGAGCCACTAGTTCACTCCCGAACCATGAAAACGCTTCCTTGACCCCTGATTCAGGAAGGAATCGGTGTCTTGAAGCGAAAATCAAGTCGATTTTTTGAGTTTTTCCCTGAATTACGGTCAAGGAAGCGTTTTCATGATTCAGGAGTGCGTGCAATTGATTCCCCACCTAGAAAAACCTAGGAATCGACGGTTTTCTCATAAAAATCCAAAAATGTTTGATTCTCGCTTCAATACATCGATTCCTTTCTTGAATCAGGGTCAAAGGAAGTGTTTTCAAGAAATGACAAAAAATTCCGAAAAAATTCGAAATTTTAGATATTTTTAGTGAAATTTCGATAAATTTTTTTATTTTTTGTAAAAAATCATCATAATGGGATTTTCTTAGGACGCAGCTTTCACAACAAGAAACCAATCCATGCAAATGGCCATGCCATAAGAAAGGCCCAGAAGACGAATGGATGAGAAAACAATTTTTTGATGATAAAGGCTTACCACTTAAGCCTGGTCGTCAATATGCACCGTTATCATATCCTAATCTCCAACCAACGGGTCGATTTCCTTCCGAATTTTCCAAATAAATCTTAACCCACAATATAAACTGGAGGACCGAGTGCTAACACGATTGGAAGGGAGAAGAGATTTTCCGATCCGAGCACTAAGTCATCCGCCCTTCTCTAATTGCCGAGCGCTTATTTGTAAAAAAATTTTTTAAACATAATTTTTAATTCTTTCACGAATTTTTTAAATTTTAAAGGGAGGGTATAAATTATGGACTATTACATGAAAATTTTTTCTAAAATAATCATTTTTAGGGGTAATTGATTGCGCGCATTCCCGAACCTTGAAAATGCTTCCTTGACCCTGATTCAAGGAGAAAAATCAAAATTGATTTTCGCTTTAAAACATAGATCCCTTCCCTGAATCAGGGTCAAGAAAGCGTTTTCACGGTTCGGGAATGCGTGCAATCGATTTCTCATTAAAAACCGAAAATGTTTGATTCTCGCTTCAATACACCTATTCCTTCCCTGATTCGGGGTCAAGCAAGCGTTTTCAAGGCTCGGGAATGCGTGCAATCGATTTCCCGCATAAAATTACCCCTAAAATGGTTATTTTAGAAATTTTTTTCATGAAATAGTTCATAATTTATACCCCTTTTAACCTATTTTTTAATTTTTTTTATGAATTTTTTAAAGTTTTATAATAAAGTATGATTATGGTAATATTTTTTCCGAAAAATTTTTTTATAAACCAATAAATTTTATATAGAAATTGTTCGGAAAAAGCATGAAAAATGGAGCATTTTTTGTTTTTACGGCATGTTCTGAATCGTTGTAGTTTTCGAGGTAATTGCATTTGAAATTTGAATTTGTGTACAAGCTCTTCGTTGTAATATACAAACTTTTTTGAAAATCGATTTTTGCATCGATTTTTTCAATTTTCATAAAATGAACATTGTAGCAATTTTGTATAGCTAAATGAGACAAACAAAATGACACCAAAATTATCAAATTTGAAAATTGTTTTGGGTTATTGAAACGAAAATCTGATTCATGTTTTCGTTTCAATAACCCAAAACAATGTTCAAATTGGGTAATTTTGATGCCATTTTGTTCGTCTCATTTAGCTAAAATTGCTAAAATGTTCATTTTATGAAAATTTAAAAAATTGATGCAAAAATCGAAAATTCAAAAAGTTTGTGTATTACAACGAAGAGCTTGTAACAAATTCAAAATTTCAAACGCAATTATCTCGAAAACTACAACGATTCAAAACATGCCGTAAAAACAAAAAATGCTTCATTTTTCATAATCTTTCCGAATATATCATTTTTTCCATATGGTTGTAACTTACTGGACCGGTTCTTTAATCAGTGTTTATGTATTTTTGAAATGCAATAAAACAACTTTTTAAGACTGTCTTCATGAAAAGATCGCAAAACGTTGGCGCTCTATAGTGAAGTGGATAAGGAAGCCGTGCATGCGATCTAGAAAGTTAAATAACGTTAGGCCGCAGGTTCGAACCCGTTAGGGTAAAATCCTTGATTTTCAAAATTTTTTCATTTTCGGTGAGGAGGCTGAAAATTTTTACTCTCTGAAATTGAAATTTTTTTTGAAAACCAAAAGTTTTGCCCTATCGGGATAGAACCTACGGGCCCAATGTTGCTTAACTTTCCAATTTTGACGGGCAGTTTCCTTATCCTACGGAGATGCAAAATTTGACTCTATTCAAAGATGGTCAACAGTAGGGGATGCATAAGTTACAAAGGATCTTTGTCAACAATCAGAAATATGCGAATTTTGAGCACTTACATAATTTATTCATAATGTCAAGGTGGGGTCTATATTGTACTTGATTAGTGAAAAGCGATTAGTGACAAGTGATAAGCGACAAGTTAAATAAAGGAAAAAAACCGACAAGTTGACACATGAAAAGTGACAAGTGATTAGTGACAAGTTCACTAAAAAACCGACAAGTTTATCACTTGTCGAAAAAAACTGACTAAGCAAATGAGTTTAGTCAGTTTTTTTCGACAAGTGATAAGTGTCAAACTTGTCAGTTTTTTAGTCAACTTGTCACTAATCACTTGTCACTTTTCATGTGCCAACTTTTTCTCTTTATTTTTGTGACTTGTCACTAATCAAGTACAACAATAGACCCCTGGCTACGCCACTGAAAAAATCTTGTAAATTATCCTAATGAACAGTTTGTGTTTGCGGAGTATTTCTTGATTGAAAAACTCGAACCGTTGTTGTTTCCACATTGTTCGATTTAAAAATTTTCTTTAAGACCATTTTGTAGGATCGCAAGATTACATTTCGGTATGACTTCAAGATCACCAAAAATATCAGAGTGTCGATAATCGCGGCGAATCCATAAAACACAGCACTCAATGGTGTGATAAGTATTAGTAGGCTCACAAAAATATGACGAGATTCGTTATCGGGTTGGGTTTTAAGTCCGATTATCTGACCACTTACGTTAAGAAACATATTGATCAGCACCAATAAGGCTTGTATTAAACAGGCTAAAGCAAATTTTCGTTTTTACGGAATTGGGAGTGGGAAGCTTTCCCCTTTTTGCACCACCCTCTCCCCCCCCCCGCCATAGGTGAAAGAAGGACTGTATACATAGTGGAACAAGAGTGGATACTATACCCCCTAACATCTTATTATCGTGGGACAATTTTTAAGAAATTTGAAAAAACATAAGGGGATCCTTATGATTGTGGAAAATTTTTAAAAAAAACTTCTTATTTCGGATGGACTTCTTATAAGGATAGAAGGGCAATTTCTTATTTTATGGGTCCAGTACCACCCACCTTGAACACCTATGGGTGTATATTTTTCGAAAATTTGCGCGGGTAGGGATGTTACATGCCAAAATAGAAAAAGTGGCAAACACCATGTCAAAACGTGGCATTTTTTTTAGTTGAAAATCGAAATTTTTGCTCAAAGATCGAATTTTAGTTGAAAAATTGAATTTTTTTGCTCAAAAATCGAATTTTTGATCAAAAATTGAATTTTTTCTAAAATCGAAATTTTGCTCAAAAATTGAATTTTTGATCAAAAATCGAATTTTGGTTGAAAATTTGAATTTTTTGCTCAAAGTTGAATTTTTTTCTCAAAATCGAAATTTTTGCTCAAAATTTATTGAAATTATCGGTCCTAATGGATTTGATCTTTTCTTTAAAAAACGTCCAACAACGTGGCAAAAAGTCCAAAAACGTGGCAATGTAACATCCCTAAGCGCGGGGGTGGGGGTCGACCACTTTTGCACAGAGGGTGTAGATCTACACCCCTTTTCACCTATGCCCCCGTCCACCTACAGCACTGAATGTAAGGACGAAAATGCGAAAAATGTGTTGGCAACTTGATGAAAATTTAAGTCTTCATAGCACAATTGACAGCGCGTCACACCATATGCACATAACACGGCGGTTCTAATCTCAGCTCAATACTTAAGTTTCCTTCTTTCTTTGTAAATTTGTAGGGTCCTCACAATTGGACATTTTTTATAAAACACGGAGCACCATATCATGGGGTTTGGGGAAGAGGTGGACCCATGGCCGATTGGCTAACGTTCTCGGCCTTCACTCATAGAGCGCGGGTTCGAGCCCGCGCCCAAAAGTCTTTTTTTATATTTCATCATCAAAATACATGAAAATTTTTGCATATCCACACTTTTATGCGGGAGACACGATGGCATTATTATTTTTTCATGAAAACTTTTGGAAAAATTGAAAACTCTCAAAAAAATCTAAAACTTTGTTTTCAATTTCTTCAAATTTTCATGGAAAAATAAAAGCACCTTCATGTTCCCCGCTTCAAAATGTGGATATGCAAAAATTTTAATGAATTTTAACAATAACAATAAAATAAAAATGACTTGGACGCGGGATCGAACCTGCGCACAACAGGTCCAAATCGAAAAAGGTTCAAATCGAAAATCCGAACAATAGGATCGATTATATAAAGTATAAACAGTAACTTTTAAAAGAAATTTTGAAAATTCTAAACTCTGACGAAAAGTTATAACAAAAATAAGATTTTAAAGGGGGTGCCGTTTGAGGCCCTATCTCAGAAAAAAATTTTTTCTCCAAATTCGCTGATTTTTGGTACTTGGGGGTTTTCGGGCACGAGAAATCGATTGGCGCATGTCCCGAGTTCCAAAAAAATTTTTTTGGCCCCCTACCGGGGTACCCCATGTTAAAAAATCAATTTTTTCAACTTTTTTATTTTGACTCCAAATCGGCTAATTTTTGGTACTCGGGGGTTTTCGGGCACGAAAAATCGATTGGCGCAAGTCCCGAGTTCCGAAAAAATTTTTGTGACCTCCTAAATTTTTGAGTAAAAATTCGATTTTTAAGAAAAAAATTCGAATTTTTTAGCAAAACTCAAAGATCGCATTTTCAACATGGGGTACCCCCGGTAGGGGTCACAAAAATTTTTTCGGAACTCGGGACATGCGCCAATCGATTTCTCGTGCCCGAAAACCCCCAAGTACCAAAAATCAGTGAACTTGGAGAAAAAAATTTTTTCTGAGATAGGGCCTCAAACGGCACCCCCTTTAAAATCTTATTTTTGTTATAACTTTTCGTCAGAGTTTAGAATTTTCAAAATTTCTTTTAAAAGTTACTATTTATACTTTATATAATAGATCCTATTGTTCGGATTTTCGATTTGAACCTTTTTCGATTTGGACCTGTTGTGCTGCGCCCTATGAATGAAGGCCGAGCACGCTAGCCAATCGGCCATGGGTCAAACCGACATATCGCGACAGCTAATAATAAACTCTTTCATTTTTCTTGATTTTTAATTGATAATTCTCAATTTTCTTATTTTTAGCAAAATCGTGAATTTATTATTCATTTGCATCGCACAAGGTATTTTTCAGTTTCTTCCTTGAACTTTTAAGCATGTACAAAAAGACTATTGTAAGCCTTTCTCTAGTCTCAAGCAGCGTACAGGCCAAGCTTGCACCCCTCTCCTATTATACGTTTCCTTATGACTTTTTCATATAATATTTGCCTTTCTCTGACCTCAAAAATTGTATATAAACCATCGATTTTGTCTATGAATTTTAGTGTTGAAATAAAGCTTCCATAGCCTGTTTCTCACTCAACAGCGAATCCTAGTTTCGCGACACTCCAAGTACCCATGAATAGTACTCGTTTTGAAGCGCTCGGCGAGCTGAGTCGATTGGAGAAATTTTATTACATTTTGACTCTTGCCTGCACCTTTTTCCTCTTTGGTGCGCCGTAGAAGACTTATATTTCGTCAGTAACCAACATTTTTTGCATTTTCATCCACTGTTATTACCTATAGCGGCTCGCCGAATTTCTTTAAGAGTGCTTTTCTGTCCCATATTCTCTTTCAATAATTTTAAATTTTTGCGAATTTTTAGAAAAATGAATATAGTCATTAAAATCATTAAAAACATCAGAAAGAAATTTAGAGCAATTTGAGATATAAGAGACACAATAAAACTGGATGAGACATTATGTGATACAAAAGACGTAGCAAAATTTAAGCCAACAATTACAATATCATACCCTAAACACCAGAAAAGTGATTTTTTATGAAAAAATTCCTCATAGCGATCAGGAAAATACATTTGAAAAAATCTATTAAATGCTAGCGGCAAGCCGGAAACTAACGCAAGATCATGAAGAGGATTCAAAAAATAGTTATGGAGAAGATTAATAAACAAGTCAAATTCTGCCGATTGGAGAATATAGAACAAGCGATCAAGAATAATGATTAATAAGAAAAAGACAAAATACAAAAGAGTATAATGGAAAACGAACCACTTGAAGTTTTCGTGAATTTCGCCGAAGAGTGTGATCAATAATACCGCAAAACATAATAGTACGATAATAACGTTGGCATAAATATTGAAATACTGCATGAAAGTTATGTATAGCTCGCAAGATTGTTGTTGAAGTGAATCGAGTGGAAGTTTCGAAATATTGTAGACACAAATAGTGTTTGGGTCCATTTTAAGGTTCTTTGTGCTAAAATTAGAGGACAATCGAAATTTTTTAAAACGTCATGCCATTCATCTCACCGAGACGAATAGAACGAATACCATAACATAAGTTTTCCATCCCAAGCCCATGGAGAAGATTCATAAACATTTAGGCCAAGTGGCTAAATGACTTCAGTTTATAACAAAAAAGAGAGAAAACGTAAAATAAGATCGCATAGCGCAGTTGGATAGATTAGGCTTAGGCTTAGGATAGATCACTGTTCTTTAATCTAAAGGTACAGAGTTCGAGTTCCGTGTGTATGTTGCTTTTTTTGAAGCGGGATTCGAATTCAAAATTTAAAACCAAAGGCCAAAAACCACATACACACACGGGACTCGAGCCCTGTACCTTTAGATTTAAACAGTATTCTATCCAACTGCGCTATGCGACCTTATTTTACTTGTTCTCTCTTTTTTGTTATAAAATGCAAATATGTCACTTTAGCCACTCGGCCATGAGCTCTAAATGAAAGACCTCATGTTATGGTATTCGTTCTATTCGTCTCGGTAAACTGAGTCGAATGGCATGACTCATTTTTTAAAAACGAGTCATGCCATTTGACTCAGAAACCACTACACAATAGTGAGGGACAAAATTTTTTCTGGAAATGACCCCTCTAGGAATAAAAACATGCGGGAAATACCAATTTGACATTTTGATGCGAAAAAATTCTTCCTTGATTCAGGGAAGGCATAAATAGCTTTTCTTGAATCCGAGGAAATTTATCAATCTCAAATTCGGATTCCCCGCACATTTTTACCCCAAAAGGTTTAGGCAAAATTCGCATTTTGGAAACTTTTCGCTTCAATATACCTGAATCATGGAAGCGTTTTTCGCTTTGAAAATGTCAAATTCGGATTCCCTGCATGTTTTTACCCAAGTGGGGTCATTTCCAGAAAAAATTTTCGGAAAAGTTTCACGTGGGTGGCCTCCCCCTATTGTGAAGTAGCTCCCAACTGTAGAAAAAGAAATCTCTAAAAATTCAGCCTAGTTTTCATTTTTCTCAATAAGTTTTATCAACAAGAAAAGAAAGTAGAGGTGTTGTAGATAATTGTAGGACTTATTGGAATGGCACGTTAGAGCAAAAATTTTGTCTATAGCCATTTTTGTGAAATTTTTTCCCAGCTTGGACACAGATTTATGCAAAAAATGTAATTTTTAGATCACTTTTTCTACTACATGACTTCATATACCCAATACAAAAGTTGTAGCCCGCGTTTCCAGCTTTCAAATGACACGAAGATCATCGAAAATGGGTTTAACCGTAAAAAGTTATGAACAAAATAAAAAAAGTGTAAAAAACCTGTGGAAGGCTCAAATTGCCTAGGGACGCATTTTTTAATTTTGCTCACCACTTCATATGCACCACTATGTTTCTTTTTTTCCAATTTTTATAATCCGTCTCAGTCTTTCTAGTTTAGCGGAAAGTTCGAACTTTAGAGATATCGTCTCTTCAAATTTCCTCCAATTTTAGCAAAAAATCGCTCATGGTCTGTTTCAAAAGAGTAATGAAAAAACTTCTGCGCTTCGTAATATGAGAAATTTACCTTTTTTTAAATTGAGAATATGTAAAATAAGGTCGTATAGCGCAGTTGGATAGAGTACTGTCACATAATCTAAAGACGACTGACTTCGCTACGATGGAGCTACTTAATAAGTTGTGAAGAAAAATTTAATAAAATCACTCACAATTCTAGCAAATGCACGAGGAAATGAAGTTTTACGTAAATTCCTCATGACAACTAATTCGAACCACTTAATTTAATTTATCCGAAATAATAATCACAAGGTTGTTTTAAAAATAGAGAAAGTTTTAAAGAAAAAGTTTATAAACTCAGTTTCATGGCAAGATTCAAAAAAGCTGAGCGTGCATGGCATAATGAATAAGACGCACGGGGCTGACCAAAGTGTGCAAAAAGTTCTGACGGATGAAATTTGTTACATTAATGCTGAATATCATGTTTATCAAAAGAAAAAAATCGCATATTGCAAAAACAAAAAAATCAACTTTCGCAAAAATTTTCTAAATTTCCAAAAGCAGCAAAATTTCAACCATTGACGCATTATTACTTCACAAAATGTCGACAGTTATCCCAAAACACGAATCGGGCAAAACCAAGAGTGTTAAAAGAAAGATTTGATCGAGCTAAAGTTAATTTTTTTGTTGCTTATGGTCGGTACAAGCTATCGTACTAATCACAAGCAACTGCACAAGCTAATGCAAGCTATCGTACGAAAGTCATCGTACGAGTGTAAAATACAATCGTACGACGAACGAAATGGCCACAAGTTATCATACGAGTACAATGGCTCGTACGATGGCCTAAATTCGTACGATGAGCCGTCGTACTTTTATCATTCGACATGCATTTTGTGTCGTCGACATATCATACGACTCCTCGTACGACAAAAATGCATTGTCGTACGAAAAAGTACGACAAATTTCGCACGATGCCCATCGTACTGCATCAAAAAGTCGATTTCTTACTCAAAAAATGCTTGACACTATTTCATGACTTATTCTTAAAAAGACCGATTGGGTCGTATTCAGCATACACTCTTAGGAGCCATCCAGATATTATGTTATCATATTGGGGGGGGGGGGGTCAGCACTCTCCACAAAAAGTTGATAACGCTAGTGCATTTTTGATAACTTTGGGGGGAGTGGGATCTAAATATCATCGTACTTAAAATTTGCATATTTGCTGGCTGGTGACAATGGTGATCACTTTTAATAATTTGTGCATTCCTAGTCAACAGAATCTGTTTATATATCGTGTAGAATTCTGCATCTAACGTATTTTTAAACTTAAACTTATATTAACTTGTTGTAGTATTTTATGTTGATTTTTTAGTTGCATTTAAAAAAGCTTTATTTATGCATTTATTATGTTACAAAGTGAGTCAAAAAGAGTCAATTTTTTGTGATTTTTGGGGCTCGGAAAAAATTTTTGTAACCGGAAAATTTTTTACTAAAAATGACCCATATAGGGGTAATTTTATGCGGGAAATCGATTGAGCACATTTATAAGCATGAAAAGATTATCTCGATCATGATTCAGGGAGTGGAGTTGGTGTACAGGCGAAAAAAGAAAAATTTTCGATTTTGCGTCAATACACTGAACCCATTCCCTGAATTATAGTCAACGAAGCGTTTTCAAGCTTCGGGAATGCGCGCAATCACCGCAAAAATTATCTTTATATGGATCATTTTTAGTATAAAAAATTTTCCGGTACCAAAAAATTTTTTCAAGCCCGAAAAATCACAAAAATGCACTTTTTTGAATCACCTTGTAAATCCAAAATACACTTCTAATTTACAAAAAGACCAGGGGCGTAGACAGAAAAAAATTCCGGAGGGGGCTCGAGTGTAAAATTTTTTGTCGCCGCGCCTCACGTGGCAAATTTTTTTATTAATAATTATTACTAAAAAGCAAAAAACCAGCAAATCTTTTTGAAAGTGCTTGTTTTTAAGCTGAAAATGCTCAAAAATTTACAATGTTTGATGAAAAATTGCAAATTTTGGTGAAAAATCATAATGGGGGACCATTATGATTTTTTTTTAATTTTCAAAAATATTGGGAAAAATCATAAGGGGGGAAATTTTTTCATTTTTCGGATTTCGAAGAGGGCTATAGCCCCTCTGGAGTCTATGTTATACTTGATTAGTGACAAGTGATTAGTGATAAGCGACAAGTTACAAAAATTAAGGGAAAAAACCGACAAGTTGGCATATGAAAAGTGACTAGTGACAAGTTCACTAGTCAAGTTTGTCACTTATCACTTGTCGAAAAAAACTGACTAAGCAAATAAGGTTAGTCAGTTTTTTTCGACAAGTGATAAGTAACAAACTTGCCAGATTTTTAGTGAAATTGTCACTTTTCATGTGCAACTTGTCGGTTTTTCCCCTTATTTTTGTGACTTGTCACTAATCAAGTACAACAATAGATCCATGGCTACGCCACTGAAAAAACTTGTAAATTATCCTAATGAACAGTTTGTATTTGCAGAGTATTTCTTGATTGGAAAACTCGAACCGTTGTTGTTTCCAACTGGTTCGGTTTAAAAATTTTCTTAAAAACCATTTTGAAGAATCTCAAGATTACATTTCGGTATGACTTCAAGATCAGCAAAAATATCAGAGTGTCGATAATCGCGGCGAATCCATAAAATACAATACTCAATGGCGTGATAAGTATTAGCAGGTCCACCAAAATATGGCTAGGTTTGTTATCGGATTGGACTTTAGGTCCGATTATCTCACCACTTACGTTTAAAATCATATTGATCAACACCAATAAGGCTTGTATTAAACAGGCTAAAACAAAATTTTCATTTTTACGGATTTGGGGTTGGGAAACTTTCACCTTCTTTGCGCCACCCCTCCTATAGGTGAAAAAAGGAGTATATACATAGTGGTCAAGGGGTGGTACTGTACCCCTAACTTCTTACTATCTTGGGACAATTTTTAAAAAGTTTGAAAAAACATAAGAGGGACCCTTATGATTGTGGAAAATTTAAAAAACAACTTCTTATTTCGGACGGATTTCTAATACGAATAAAAGGACAACTTCTTATTTTATGGGTCCAGTACCACCCACCTGAACACCTATGGGTGTTAGGGTTGCCACATACCATTTCATAAACCGGAGCAAAAATCGATAAAAACCGGAGAAATTTTTTAAAAACCGTAGAANGAGAAAATTTGAAAAACCGGAGAACCGGAGAAAATGTCAAAAACCGGAGTAATTTCTCCGGTTCCGGAGCGATGTGGCAACCCTAATGGGTGTATATTTTTCGAAAGTTTGCGCGGGGGGTGTAGATCTACACTCCTTTTCATGCCCTCTCCATCTACAGCACGGGCTGTACGGACGAAAATGCGAAAAATGTGTTGGCAACTTGATAAAAATTCAAATATTCATAACACAATTGGCAGCGTGTCACACCATATGTACATAACACGACGGGTTCGAATACCAGCCCAAAACTTAAGTTTCCTTTTTCTTTGTAAATTTGTGATGTCCGAACTCGCGCCCTATGAGCGAAGGCCGAGAACGTTAGCCAATCGGCCATCAAACCTCCAAATCCCTATGATATGGTACTTGTTTTGAAGCGCCGGAGAAATTTTGTTTACATTTGCACTCTTGCCTGCACCCTCTTTGTGCGCCGTGGAAAGCTTGAATTTCATCAGTAACCAACATGTTTTTGCATTTTCATCCACTGTATATTACCTAAAGCGGCTCGCCGAATCTCTTGAAGAGTGCTTCTCATTCCCATATTCTCTTTCAATAATTTTAAATTTTTTCGGATTTTTAGAAAAATGAATATAGTCATCAGAACCATTGAAAACATCAGAAATAAATTTAAAGCAATTTGAGATATAAGAGACACAATAAAACTGGATGAGACACTATGTGATACAAAAGACGTAGCAAAATTTAAGCTAATAACCAAAATATCATACCCTAAACACCAGAAAAGTATTTTTTTATGAAAAAATTTCTCATAGCGATCAGGAAAATACATTTGAAAAAATCTATTAAATGCTAGCGGCAAGCCGGAAACTAACGCAAGATCATGAAGAGGTTGCAACAAATAGTTACGGAGAAAATTCATAAACAAATTAAAATCTGTCGAATTGAAAATACGGAGCAAGTTACCATGAATAAAGTTTAATAAGAAAAAGAGAAAATAAAACAGAGCATAATGAAAAACGAACCACTTGAAGTTTTCTTGAATTTTGCCGAAGAGTGTAATCAGTAATATCGCAAAACATAATATTATGATAGTATAGTTGATATAAATATTGAAACGTATGAAATTTACGTATAGCTCGCAAGATTGTTGTTGATGTGAATCGAGTGGGATTTTTGAAATATTGTAGATACAAAGAGTGTTTGGGTTCATTTTTAATAATCCGAATATAGTCGCACGGCGATGCTAAAATTTGAGTAAAATCGAAATGCCTCAGGATTAAGCCTTACAGTAAACATATCGAACTTGATTTTTTATTTTTTGATGAATGATAGCTCAAAATGTTCGTTATGATGCATAGATCAACGTACGATAAAAAATTTTTCCTACCGAAATGTCTGTATTGCTAAAAACGGGTTTAAAGTTTCAATTGACTTTCTACTTAGGTGAAATTATTACTTATATATCATATGTACCAAATAGCTTAGTGGATAGCGCTCTGGATGCTCACTTTTTATGTCGCGGGTTCGATCCCGCTCGGAGCAATTTCTTTTTGCATCATACAAAGTGAATAAAAATTTTT
>OZJO01002530.1:0-17107 GCA_900406225.1 Acrobeloides nanus | reverse complement strand
GACCCCAAAAACCTAGGGTATACCACACACATGCACAAGGTCTTACGTCAACATTTTCAATACTACATATCATACATGGGCAAAGGTTACTGTCGACCAAAAAAAAACGTCGACAGGCGAAAAAATTCTGTGATTTTAGAAAAAAACGAATTCGTTTTCGATTGGCCAATACTACATATTTTTCAATTTTTTGCCGGATACTACTACATGTCTTTCGTAAACGGAAGCTTGTGCATGTGTGGTATACCATGGTTTCAAAAATTGAATCGAAATTTCGCTACTATGGCCACCCCGGGTTCAAGATTTCGAGACATCGTCTCTTAGCTGGTAGATAAAATAAATATTTCCTAATAAAATTTTAAAAAATCATTTTATATTCAACTTTCTTTTTTCCCGCCAAATTTTGCCGTGTGTGCATTTTATTTTCTTCTTCGTTGGTGTCGCTCAGCCGGTCGTCGGTTTTTTTCGCTTATGTATCCTTGGTCGATCGAATTGCGTGCAGCGGCAATTGAATGGCAAGCGAAGGAAACTGACAGTGAGCTTCGATTTTTTCCTTTGTTCAGGTATTTTGTATTTTGACTCTAGATTTTTTGTCGATTTTGATGAATTTTTTAAATGAGTTTTTTTAAATTTCATTGATTGTTTACGAGTGTTTGTGAAAAAGAGATTTTTATCAAAATTTTTAAGCATCAACATTTTTTTCAATTTTTTACTATTATCATGTGACATATGCATCAAGTTGATTCTTAGTTTTTACAAAGTTGTCTCAATCTTTGTTTAAGTTTTGGCTCAGGATCGAGTAGCGTGAAGTAGGTCAAGCTTTTAAAAGTTGCCGCAACTAGTTTTTCTGGGCTTTATCGAGCGCTTTCAAGTGGACAATTCAAATTGATCGCAGGGGAGATTAGAGGGTTAGATGAAACTAAATATTTTAAAGTTTGTCTTGTACAAAAAATGGATCTTATCTTAATTTTTATAAGCTATACTCGAAAATCTTCTGCGCTTCCTATTATAAAAAAAATCAGAAAAATGCATTGAGACGGAAAGCCAGACATCATAAAGTTCAAAAAATACGACGTTTTAGTGACTGATTGTGTTATCCGGGTGTTTTTTACCATGAGGTACGCGAATCCAGCGTTAGAATTAAAGTTTGATTCAAAGAGGTCTCCTACATGAAGAAGGACCACCTTTTTTTTGAAATTCTATCTTTTTATGGTAGAGGCCAGTAGCGGATCCAGGATTTAGTTTGTGGAGAGGGAGGCAATAGGTAAAAACCTCATTTTTCTATCGAATTTGGCCAAAGATGCCATTTTTCTTAAGAAATTTTTGGTTTTGGGGGCATACCCGTGCCCCTAGATCCGCCACTATAAGTCAAATTTGAATTCTAGCAACGGCATCATGTTCCCCATGGCCAAAAACACTGTCTATACAAAATCATCTGTGAAAAATGTCTTGCTTTTTGAATTTTATGATGTCTAACTTTTCGCTTCAATGCCATTTTCCCTGATTCAATGGGAAGTGCAGAATATTTTCACGCCACTGAGGAGTACCCTCAGTGGCGTAGGCAGAAATGTCGGTTGACACTTCCCCAAAAAGGCCAATTTTTCCCAAAAAACATAAGAGACCCTTATGTGTAGGGATTTGTTTAAATTGGACCTAAGAGGGGGGGGGGGCACCTACCACCCCTTGCCTACGCCACATAATACCCTTATAATTTTTCAAAAGTTTTGGATCAAGGGGTCCTCTCCGAAATTTCGGATCTCTTACGACCCTGATAATATTAGTGTTTATTTTTTAATTTTCAAGGACAACCGAGAGATAAGAAGATCTAGATAATAACCAAAACTTAGACAGACAACGTCAATTTTCATGAGGATTTTATTCTTCATAGATTTCCCTTTCATAAAAATTTCTTCCCATTGTTTCACTTGCGCCCAATTTCATGAACAATAATTCACGTCTAGTAATTATTCATGAATTATTATTGATTTGCTCTTCAATTCAAATTTATAAATTGCACTTTGGACAAATTTATTTTTACTTTTTTCTTCAAAACTTTATCTCTTTTATTTTTAAAAATCCAGAAATAAAAAGTCCACTAATCCGTTTAAAAAGTCTAGTCATTTAAGAAGTCCCATATTTTTTCCGCTTCGGAAAATATGGACCCATTTTATAGAGAGCGGAAAGGGGAATCAATGCTTTAAGAGCAGTCTGGCTTATTGTGCGGTCTATGTGAAATGTGCGCACTATGCACTCTGCATGTTCATGAATCTTTTTTACCTGTGGAGTGGGAACGCGGCAATATTTTCCATATGTTTCTTGTTTCGTTGGACAATTGCGTAATAAAGAGGAATTTTATCACCTTTTTGTTGCGTTTATTGGTTTGATCGATGAATCGATTTTTATCAATTTTGCAGAAAAATTTAAAAAATTTGTTTTTTTTATTATAATTTTGTACTAAGAGGTGTAGAAAACAAAAATTAAAAGTTTATTATTTACCTTGTAGACCCCCATATTGACTTGAAGAATTAATTTTCCTAAACCTTTTACTAAAAAAACTTTTCTCCGCGCGCACGTGAACTGACCTTGCCTGGCAATAAATCTTTTACAATGTAGATCGGACGTCTTATTTCGCGCTTGGTCAATGACACCTTGATTGTATTTCCAATTCTATTTTCACAAGTGTCATAAAGATAGGCATCGTAAGCCGGATTTGGTCGTTAGAGAAAATTGAACGTCTCGATTGCATTACACACTTTTCCCGCGCCGATTAAATTCAAATCTGTCAACTTGAATTGTTTAATCTCGGGTTCAAGTTTTACTTTCATTTTAAAGGAAATTTTGGGCAGTATAAATTTTAGGGTTGATTAAAAATAGAGTTTTTTCACAGAAAAAAAAATTTCGGCATAAAAATAGAGTAGAAAAGAAGTGGGGCACTTAAAAATTGTTGGGTGGGGGGAGTTTTGCGCCCTCACATATATGCATCTGATATTTGCATTTTCACATCTGCGCCCCGATATATGCGCCTCGATATTTGCGCTCCGACACATGCACTCTATAATTTCGCGACGACATTTGCGCCCCGACTTGTAAAATATCTTTCAAAAAAGGTTGAAAATTTTAAAAACGGAAACAAATCGGGTACGCAAATGTTGGGGCGCAATATTGGATCGCAATTATTAGCGCACATATGTAGGGGCGCAAAAATCGGGTGTGCAAGTGTCGTTGAGCAAAAATCGGGTGCGCAAGTGTCGTTGCGCATATGTGAAGGCGCAAAAGTCCCCCACCCAGTGCTGCACTTGTCCGGGGCATAGATGAATAAGGGTCTATCAAGGGTGCCCAGGGTGTCTAGATTTCATCTTTTAGAGTAAAATTTCACCCATAACGACCTTTTTTAACTCAACGAACTATTGTGAGGGTTTCGAGTCTGAAATTTTCACCCTAATTTAAACAAGTTATTTTAAATTCTCTTTCACCTAAAATGTTCTCCTCATTCACATCCATTGTTAAGGAATGGCTCATGTAGGTGGTCACATCGATCGATTTGAATGCCACCGCCAGTCGACATTTTCAGTAGGAATAGCAGCACGAATTTTCATTGAACTGTCGAACGTGTTGGGATGAGCAAAATAATGTCTTGTGTCGAACATAGACATTATTCATGCTTCGGCCGCGGTCCAAGAAAAGTTTTCGTGCGCATGTTATGTTTGCTAACTTATAAAGATGCGGTGTCATATTTAACGCGTTTGTTATTTTTGGACTGCATATTTTATGTTGTATAAACTTTTAGACCGTCAAATCTAATTTTTAGATTAAGCTGCCAAAAAATTAGTTTATTAGAATTTTTTATTTTCTTAATATATTGTGTTTTTAATTATATTCAACATGGTTAATGATGATGATAATACTTCTGTTAAAGTAGCCTTAAGGTAAATTTTTGTATAAAGTTGATTAAAGGGGGTGACAATCATGGTCTAATCCAAGAAAAAAATTTTTTCTAAAAAGATCATTTTTAGGGGTAAAATCATGTGAGAAATCGATTGTGCGTATCGGCGAAACGTGAAAATGCTTCCCTGCTCCTGATTCAGGGAAAAATTGTGTTTTTGTCATTTTTCGCATTTTCAAAAATCTAATTTTTTCCTGAATCAGGGTTAGGAAAGATTTTCATGCTTCGGCGATGCTCACAATCGATTTCTCGCATGATTTTACCCCTAAAAGTTTCAAATCCCTGTCCGTTCCAAATTTTTTTCATTCTTTTTTTACTACTAGTCAATCTTTCACCAATGAGAAGTTGATTTTTTTAAACTTTTTTCCTCCTTGACTTGAGTTTTTGTCCACTTTGTTTATATTAGATTATTTTTACTTGAACTGGTTTTTGTGAGCTTAGCAAACAAAACGCACACACCGGTACAGCTTAAAAGATTAAGGAAACCAATACGGACATTTTTGAGCCAAACGATATGCTTTTTTAAGACATTACAAAATATATACAAAAAGTTTAGAATTCGACCCCAAAATGCCAGAGAAAAGGCACAACAATGCAGAATTTGTACTTCAGTAACACCCGGAGAGCCTCAAGTCACTATTGGGAGTGATAAAAGTTTTACGTTTGATTTTGTTTTTGACCAGCCTACAGCACAGAATACGATTTATGAGGCTATTGCAGAAAAATTAGTTGAAGGAACCTTTGATGGGTATAATGCTACTGTTTTGGCATATGGCCAAGTAAGGATGGGAATTTTTTGAGGAACTTAACACAGGGTGGGGGAGGGGGAGGGAGACCAGTGGCATAGTCAAGAGGGTGGTACTCTGAGTACGCATCCCACCCCTAGTCAGCCGAAATTTTTTTTGCCGAAGGTCGGCCAAAAATTTCTTACTGGTTCCCCTTATTATTTGAGTAATATTCTCCTCTAGTCGACCTTTCTCCCTATTCCACTCGGTTGGACATTTTAAAATTTTGGTAGCGAGTTTCAAAAAAATTTTAAATTGCTCTACTAGGTATGATTTTAAAAAATTTAAGAGCCATGTAATTTTTATACACCCCCTCAAAACATTTACATAATAAAAGCCCCCATTTTTCAGACTGGAAGTGGTAAAACCTATACCATGGGCACTGCTTATGACGCCGCTGGAACTTTACCAGAGTTCGATCTTGGCATTATCCCCAGAGCTGCTCAACATATTTTCAATGGCATCATGGAAAGAAAGCTCAGAGCCAAAGAACAAGGTCGAGTAGAGCCAATTTTTGATATCTCCGTGCAATTTGTTGAGGTAAACAAAGAATTCTCTGCCATGGGTCTATTGTTGTACTTGACAAGTGATTAGTGACACATGGTTGGCACATGAAAGTGATTAGTGAAAAGTGACAGCTCACTAAGAAACCAACAAGCTTGTCACTTATCACTTGTCGAAAAAAATGACTAAGCAAAAGGGGTTAGTAGTTTTTTTTCGACAAGTGATAAGTGACAAACTTGTCGGTTTTTTAGTGAACTTGTCACTTCTCACTAATCACTTTTCATGTGACAACTTGTCGGTTTTTCCTTTATTTTTATAACTTGACACTAATCACTTGTCAAGTACAACAATAGATCCCAGAGATAACATTTTCAAATTTTAGCTCTACAACGAAGACATCATTGATCTATTATCAGAAGACCGAAATACCCAAGCCAATATAAAAATCGGTGAAAATGTGGAAAAGGGAGAAATTTATTTAAAAGGGGTGCATAGTCAAACAGTGAAGAGTCCATTAGATATTTTAAATGTGTTGAAAAATGGTGCTTTGAATCGAACAACAGCAGCAACGAATATGAATCAGCAATCGTCGAGATCGCATGCGATTTTTACAATTTCTATGAAACAACAAAGGATGGCTCCGATTGATGTGAGTAAAAATAAAATTGGGCACTCTCATACGTGGACAAGGGGGCTGTCCCCCCAATTCGTCGTATTGGGCTAAAAAATAGGAACCCAATTCGTATTTTCGGCTGTGAAGCTACTGAAAAAAATTTTTGAAATCAATTCGTATTTTTGGATCCAGTCCCCCCCCCCCCTCTCTTGCCCATGTATGAGCACTCCCCTGTCGTGTAGAGGTCATGAGTTTCAGCCTCATTGTCATTTTTCTCGAGACTCCCTCTTCTGATTTCTGCGCGCACACGCAGCGGATTTCAGAAAAAGACAATGTGCCTGAGGACACCTCTGAGCATTTGTGTCTAATGTTCGTGGGTCCAAGTGGATGGATCCTGAATTTTGTACCTATTGGTTCGAAGTCTAGACNAGCGGATTTCAGAAAAAGACCATGTGCCTGAGGACACCTCTGAGCATTTGTGTCTAATGTTCGTGGGTCCAAGTGGATGGATCCTGAATTTTGTACCTATTGGTTCGAAGTCTAGACGGACATAACTTGGAATTTCCTTAAATTTTTTTAGATCCCAACTTCAGCAGAAAATGGAGTTTCTGAATCCGCTCCTACAACACCTACTGAATCCGAGCTTGAAGTCCTAACGGCAAAATTCCATTTTGTTGACCTAGCAGGCTCTGAGCGTCTCAAACGCACTGGAGCTACTGGAGATCGTGCCAAAGAAGGAATTAGTATAAATTGTGGATTGGTGAGAATACCCTTGAAGAGATTTTTTCTAAAATTCCTTTTTAGCTTGCATTGGGCAACGTGATAAGTGCACTTGGTGGAGCTCAAGGAAAAGTTTCGCATGTTCCATATCGAGATTCAAAATTGACTCGGCTATTGCAAGATTCACTAGGAGGAAATAGGTATATTGGGAAAAATTTTGGATATAGATATTCCACGAGAAGATAGGAAAAAGATGTCACTACTTAACGAATTGTTAGCGACTCTGACTGTCCGATCTGGCAAGTTAAGCAACGTTGAGCCCATAGGTTCTATCACTCGGGTCGAAACTATTAAATTTCAAAATTGTTTTAAATTTTCATTGAGAAAAAACTCTTTTCTCCCTAAAAATTAACAAAAAAAATTTGAAAATCAAAAATTTTTCCTCGGTGGATCGAATCTGAGGTCTCAAATTTGCTTATTAACTTTGAAGACCTGGCGATCGATTCTCTTTCACTGCGTTATGGAGCGCCAACCTATCCTATCTTCTCATGGAAAGAACTATAAACGGTGATGATGACACACTCCGGCACGAGTAGAGGCACGGGGTACCAAAATGGCCAAAAAAACCGGCACGAAAAAACCTTCATGGCCAAGTAGCTAAGATCGTCGAGGATTCTAACTCTGCATCTTTAGTGCATTGGGCGACGATTCTAGCCATTTGGCCATGTTCGTGCCATAGGAAAATAGGGGGTAGGAGCCTCCCACCCTGATACAGCCGATGAGGCCCGAAAAATGAAAATGTACCGCATGCCGCAAGAGAAAAATGAAAAACGTACCGCATGCGCTTGCGGCACGTTAAAAAACTTGTGACATGAAGCGCGTCGACCAAAAAAAAGGTCGTCAAACGTACCACAACCGCTCTGAACGACCACCCCCTTATACACCTATGGTTCGTGCCAGTTTTTTTGGCCATTTTGGTATGCCGTGGGGGGGGGGAGTGAAAAACCGTACAAAAGCCTGCTGGGATGGCCCGAACCAAGAATCTCTAGGAGTGGAAAGGGCATACCCTTGATCGATCCAAACAGGGCCGAGAGCCAGTCTTTTCCACCCCTAGATAGGGTATTTTTAATCAATTTTCCATTTTTAGTCGAACATTGATGATAGCTTGTGCTAGTCCAAGTGATGTTGATTTTGTTGAAACTTTAAATACGCTCAATTATGCCAATCGTGCCAAGAATATCAAAAATAAAGTTGTTGCAAATCAAGATAAAACTAGCAAGATAGTGGGCGAGCTTCGAGGAAGGATAGCAGCGCTGGAAGCAGAATTAAATGAGTATAAACAGGTATGAGATACTTATAGTCACATATGTACTCGACTGATTGAAATTTTAGGGTAAACGAATAATTGGAGAAGATGGTCAAGAAACATTAAATGATCAATATCATGAAAATATTTTCTTACAGGTATATCCAGACACAGAGCGAGAATCCAGTTTTGAAGGGGGTCTATACCCCTTGGTTCCCTTGTTTTGAGATTTTTATCTATTAGTCCCTCTTTGACCATTAGGAAAAAATTTACATTTTTCCGATTTCGGGGGGATGGGTCTATAGATCCCCATATCTCTGTAATAGTTAAAAAATTTTCCTACGTTTTTGGCAGAGCTCCGCTCTGGGGCTAACTAGTTGGGATGGGGTTATAAATTACTTAGCATCCCCCCATAATGACTTTACTGGTTGGATGGGCAAACACCAAAAAATCAAATTATTGAAAAAAATTGTTTAGTCTGAAGTCAATCGCCTACGAACTAGAGTTAAAGCTTTACAAGAAACTGCTGAAGTTCTAAGAGGTAGAAATGTGACGCTTCAAGTTGAACTTTCTCGATTAACTAGTGCCGGACTTATCCCTTCAGGTGGGGACGAGAATGCCAATCCTATGAATGGAGACGCTAATGATCATGATCCTATCGCTTCTACGATACGAAATTATTTGGAAGAAATTGAAAATTTGAAGTAAGAATTAGCTACCTTTTCTAGCAAGGGGAGCCCCCTTAATATTACTACGATAATATTCAAAAAATTCGCAAAAACCTCTCATCTGAAGCGCCCCCAGGACATAGGGGGGGGGGCACCAGTGCCCCCATGCCTGAAAAATTACCAATTAAAAATGACGTTTTTTTATTTTTGAAAAAATTGTTCTTCAAAAATAATTTTATCAGAAAAGTGCCCCCTCCATTCCTGGCGGCTAATTACGCCTTTGCCCCTTTGTTCTTGTATGACCCTCCCCATATGCTGGTAATACCCCTATCCAAAATATTCAAAGCATCTTAAATTTTTTCTTCGCTCTAATGTTTACACAAAATCTTAAATTATTAGCAACTTCATCCACCTTCCTTATCCTTCTTTAGACAAACTCTTTCGCACTTTTACCGATATCACATTCGCTCGGCCATTTTTTAATCCGATCACTTTGTAGAACTCAACTCATTGAAGCTCACGCGACGAGTGATGAATTACGCAAACAAATATCCAAGATGAAGTCACAATTCGGAGTCGGGCTTATAAGCAACTCAAGTTCTGTATTTAATTCCCCAGTTGCTGCGGGTGGTGGTGGACTTGTTGGATATTCTTCTACTACTGCTGTGATAAAAGCTGCCAAAGAAGAAATTGAAAGGGAGAAAAAGAAAATTGTTGAAGGTAGGAACAACTATGAAAAATAATAAAAACTTTTCTAGCTCAAACCAAAGAAATGGCAGGCGATGATGATTCATGTTCAGATAGGAAATATTCAGAGTTAGATGATGAGGCTACAACGGTTGAAGACGAAATGAATGAGGATGAAGTTTTGGATGAAGATGAAACCATGCATGATGAGGATGAAGAAGATAGTGAGGATGAGCAAGAAAATGATACCAAAGGTGTGTAATAATTCTAAAATCTTTTCCAGAGATAGAAGGAAAATCACGGATCAAGTGGATATGAGATGGACTTCCACTTCAATAGTGTGCAGTGGCGTAGCCACAGGGGGGGGGTACTAAGAGTACCGGTACCCCCTCCCCCCATTAAGGGCCGAAAACATAAGGGTCCCCCCTTATGATTTTTTTAGAAAAAGGTCTTGGTACCCCCTCCCTTAAAAAATTTCTGGCTACGCCACTGATAGTGTGGGTTCGATCCTATCAGGGTTAAATTTCGACAAAATAAACTCCCCAAAATCGGCCTCACAGAATTTTTGCCTTTCATTTTTACTGCTATTTTCAAAACAAAATTTAGAACGAGATCGAATCTGCAACGACTTGGCAACATTACAAGAAGAAATCTCTATCAAAGAACAACTAGTTATCCAACTGGAACAAAGTGAAGCGCGCTTGGCACAAGTCAGACGTGACTATGAGCGAAAATTAGCCGAATTATCACAACGAATTAGCAGCACAGAATCTGAGAGAGATCGCATTTTGGCCGATATCAACGCAAAATCCACAAATTCCAAAGTAAGTGATAAAAAAATACCAGCCCGAACGAGGCAAAGGATGAGTCCCAGCTTGATTTTTTCCATTCTTTTTAGTTCATTCCAGGCGGGCCGTGTTCTTTAAAACTGGTGTTGTATTGGGTCGTTCGGAAAATAATCAGCTTTTGTAGATTAAATCGTATCGTTATAAAAATGACTCTGTGTATTGAAACGAAAACCTGAATTTGAATTCCTGAAGGAATTTTTGAAAAATTCAACCGCCAATCGATAGTGCGCAACGAAAAACGATATTATCCCAATTTTCGTGTAAAACAAATTTTTCATTTTTGAGGAAATTTAGTTCAAAGTTGGCTAAATTTCAGTCAATTTATGCAAATTTCGATCATTGTTATCAAATTTTGAACTAAATTTTCTCAAAAACGAAGAATTTGTTTTACACGAAAATTGGGATACTACCGTTTTGCTTCAAGAATTCAAATTCAAGTTTTCGTTTCAATACACAGACCATACATTTCGACAATGCATGCAATCGATTCCCCGCATAGAAAAACCCCTGGAGGAGTCATTTTTTATAACGATACGATTGAATTTGCAAAAGCCGGTTATTTTCCGAACGACCCATTACATAATCCTGTGATTTGCATAACTTTGTGATTTCACGTAGCCTTTTGATGTAAATTTGTACAACCAACAGCTTTTATATAGATAGGCTCTAAAGATCTTGAGCTGGCATTTGCCGACCCAAGGGCCGGACGCGCACTAAACTTCTTTTGGATAAATCGGGCCGATTTTGTTCACAATGGCAGTATAAACAAACTACAAAAATATCAATACTTTTAGGCCACCGAAGAAAAAGTCAAAGTGGTAAAAGAAGAGTATGAAAGAAAAATTAACACGATGAGAAAAGAATTTTCGAAGCTTCAAGCTTTGGAAAGAGAGCATGAAAGAATGAGAAATCAACAAAGTCGCCAGCAGAACGAATTGAAAAAGTATCAACATGAAATTCAAGAAATGAAGAAAAATAAGGTAAAAATATGAAAATCTTGGATTTTACCAAGATAAATTTTAGGTAGAGTTGATGAAACAGCTTAAGGAAGAAAACAAGCGGGTTAAAGAATTAGAACGAACTAATGCTAAACGTTTAGCTGGCATGGAAAAAGAATCAAGGTAAAAACATTTGATATGCGTCACTAAAGATTGAGTTGCTGACCGCTCCAAATCTGCAAAATTTTTTGCCCGCATTGATTTGGAGAAGAGAACAAATGACAGTTCTCAATTGTCGGAAACTGGGAGAGAAATTGGACAATGGGTGCAATAGGCTCGGGTCTAGTGGATTTTTCAAGTTCCGGTAGAAAGTGGGCAAATAGGCCGAATAGGGACGAAGAAATGGGAAAAAAGAGCCGGCAAAAAGGTGTTACCACGGAGTAGGAACTTAGATTGAGGTCCTGGCAAAAGTCCGGTAATTAGGTTGACCCAAAAGTGGGGTACTGGAGAAACAGTGTGCCCTGTGCGGAGAGGGTGCTGTCAAAAAACGCTGTCAATAAGATTCGATTATATAAACACTCCTAGTGATGACCACAAGGAGATCATCACCAAGAGTGTTTTTATTTCGACAAGAAGAATATACAAGCAAAAAGCAAATTAACGGCAGTACCACTTTTCGTACAATTATTTTTCGTACAGACTTTTCGTAAAAGTACTTTTCGTACAAATACAAAAGGGGGGCGGCAAAATTACTCGCCAAGGGGGCGAAAAGTCCTCGCCTAAGGAGCAATTTATGCGAGGATATACCGCCCCTTACGCGAGGGCTTTTGCCCCCTCCCCCTTGTATTTGTACGAAAAGTCCGTACGAAAAATAATTGTACGAAAAGTGATACTGCCAAATTAACGAAGAGTCGTTGTCGTTTTATCCAACACTCTGCCATAGACAATTTTTTTCAATTGAACTAAGTTTATCTCAAAATTTAGACAAAAAGACAACAGAATCCGAATGCTAGAAAGCCGTGACCGCCAACGAGAAGAATTTATGAAACGAAAAACCGAAGAATACAACAATAAGTTGAAGCAACAAAATAATGTAAGCTTATCAACAACAACAAAAAACAAAATTTGAAATTTTCAGGGTCGTCCAGCAAACGCCAGATTACGCTCTTCAAATATGGCAACACAAAATTCTGTCATGAGAAATCAACAGAATAGAACTGTAACAAGGAATACTCTTAATGCTACATTTAATGTTTCTCAAACACCTAATAGAAGAGGACCTCTGAGAGATTTGATTAACCAATCAAAGGTTTTGACATATTCGCCAGTGAAGGCTAAGAAACGATGGAATGCTATTGAAAAAGGGGTAAGCACTAGTAAGGTGGTTCGAGATAAATGAAGTCAAACATCTTCAGTTCCTGGACCCTAGACCTCGAACCTGTGCCTATAAAAATCATTGCTTTACACAAAAACGTATAAAACGGTCAAAGCAATGATTTTAGCTCTTCGGGAGTATGCACAATCGATTTTTCGCATAAAATTACCCTTAAAACGATGTTTTTCAGAAGAAAAGTCGACAATTTTCATATTTTCGCTTCAATCTACTCTCTTATTTCTCTGATTCAGGGCCAGGGAAGCATTGTCAAACTTCATAATTGAATCTTTTTTACACATTGAACATCACTAGCTTTGATCCCGGTCAACTCGTGGGATTTGAGGTCCTCGACCCCAAGGAACCCGGACATATGATGCTTGAAAATTGAGCCTCTTAGGGACCGTGGATGAGCCTCATGGGAACCCGGTTCCAGGACCCCTGTGGCCTAAGCAGTGACTTTAATGCAGCGCCCAGGCCCATGAAAGGAAGGGAATGATTTGAAAATTTGTCCCTGAATTCACGCTTAGATTGAATTTCATTTTCAATCGGTAACTTTTATTATTATCAAGTTTTGGAAAGAAGAACATTTTTTAAAATTTAGATCACCCGTTACATAGTTCAAAGGCAAACCCTAGACACAATGACAGAAGAAATGAATCGCCAACTAGCTGAAAGAGAATCCATTCGTCAAGAAATACAAAAATTGGTTTTTATTTAACCCTCAAATTCCTCGAAAATCACAATTTTAGGAAAACAATTTTTATGAAGTACCCTTGCCTGGTATTGAAGAAAGATATGTTATACAAGAAGAACTTAAAAGTGTTAATGAAAAACTTCGCTATGTTGAAGATCAAATCGAACGCGTTCAAAAAGAATTTGTTACTGTTGAAGAGTCTGGTATGAAGGTGGGTTTCGTAAATTTTTGGATAAAAAATGAATTTTTTGTGAAGTTTGGTTTCAAGGCTATTTTTGGTTGAGTATATTTTTACTGATCTCTAATTTTATAATTTTTTCTTCTTGAACGATCATCTTTTGATGCTATTTCCGGTAAACTCTAAGATGTAATTTGAGATATTTTAAGCACTAGTTTTAAATTTTTAACGTGCTTATGTTTTTTTTTGTTTGCCGCATCTGTTTTCATTTGATGATGTGGGATGCAATTGCAAATGCACCTGCACTATAAGAGTGAACGTTTTTCTTGACAGGAAATGCCCTAAAAGTGATCCAGAACTATGGTCCAAAATCTTTTTAAAATGTTAGAAAAAATTTTATTTAAAAAAATTAAAATATATACAACAAATTTATACACAAATCATTGATAAAAATTGCAATTTTAAAAAAATTATAAAAGTCAAACGTAAAAATTAAATGTAAATTCAAGGAAAGCATAGTTGGAGCTACTTCGGCTCTTTTACCCCATTGAACGTGGTCTAAAATCGAAAAATTTGCTCAAAAATGACCCTATTAGGGGTAATTTTATACGGGAAACACGTTGGTGATGTTATTTTTGTGTAAAAACGCGCTCCATTTTTTAGAAAAACGAATTGAAAACAAAGAAAGTACAGCAGGGTGTCCCTAAAGTTCGTGTACACCCTAATTAATTTCATGAGAATTTTCTTCATGACAGAAAACTTCACAAAAAGTGATATTCTACAAAGTTGTTCGTCGTGATCTCAGGAAAAACTTTGTAGAATATCACTTTTTATAGGTCATTTTTGAGAAAATTTCGAAAATTAAAATTTTTCGATTTTAGACCACGTTCAATGGGTATAGGAGCCGAATTAGCTCCACATAATTGTATCAGAGTCGCAATTTTGATTTTTTCATTTATTAAGAAAAATTTTTGAGCAATCTACCTCAGTACCCAAAAACAGCTCAAATTTTTTGGTCTTTAACTATGAAAAATTGCAAAAATCAAAATTACAACAATGATTTTTGAATATTTAAAAAAGTAAAAATCTAGCTACCATAAAAAGGTAAAAGTATAATGCTAACAAAAAATATCTATTTTTAGCTATACTAGTACCATGCAAACAATATAAAGCATTAAAATTTTGGCAAATCAAAAATTTTGTGCAATTCTGTTCTCCTCTCTCTTTGGACTATACCAATTTTTAATTTATTCAAATATTGATTTTTCCAAGTTCAAAATTGATCTATTCTTTGCGCAAAATTTTTTATTCAATAACAATAATATATAAATAACCCGTAAATCTAGCAAAAAGTTCATAGCACATAAAATGCAACAAGCATAGAAAGTGCAGGGTCGTAGTTGTAGCTGTTAGTCGAGATCAAAAAATGCAAATCCCCAGTCCCGACCTTTTTAAACCAGTGAAAGAACTCATGAAAGAACCCCATCACTTAAAATTAAGACCACTAGCTACGGCCTACAGAAGTGACATATAAGAATGAACAAGTTACTAAAAAGACAATCCTTGTCACCGGCCAGAAATATGCGAATTTTGAACACGAACATAAATTGTTCATGGTGAAAAATGACAAACTTGTCACTCCTGGACAAAAATTGTCACTATGAACAATTTATCATGCTCAAAATTCGCATATTTCTCGGTGACAAAGATTGTCACTTGTTTATCCCTAGTGATATATGTATCTTAAGCAATTGAAGCTGAATCCTTCTTGATCTTAGGCATGACTAGAACTTGTTTCGGGTTGTCCGTAGTAGAAATTTCTGCGTTTGCTGAACCGACAGAGCCACGAGAATCTCTTGGTCCTCTGGTTGATCTTCTTTGGGAAATTGAGCGGCGTTGGATGAGGGTTTGTTCGATGATCGGTGGAGTGCTGAAAGTTGAATATTTTAGTATACATTGTAACACTTTAAACTATCTTTTTCTTCTAACTTCCTCATCTTCAAAAACTTATAAATAACTTAATGAAGTGTAATCTTTTTGAAAAAGAGCGCTAGTTCTGATGATCTTTTGTGTAGGCAGTTAATTAGAAAATAAAGGAAGTTAGAGCCCTTTGAGAATATTTTTATCATAAAGGTTATGTTTTCATGTGTTTTTACACCCTTGTATGATGTAAGCTGCGTAGGTTTAGAGCTTCAATGAAATCTGGGTGGAATTAAATTNTATCATAAAGGTTATGTTTTCATGTGTTTTTACACCCTTGTATGATGTAAGCTGCGTAGGTTTAGAGCTTCAATGAAATCTGGGTGGAATTAAATTGATAGGTTATAATCAGTGGCATAAACAAGGGAAGCAATCGCCCCCATTTTTTGAAAAATATTCTCGATTTTTGAATTTTTTGTTGAAAAAATATCCATTTTTTCAATAAAAATGACATTTTTCAGCAAAAATGGATATTTTTTGCCAAAAATGCTTATTTTTAGGCATTTTAACCCCTTCTAGTTCACCCTCCCCTTTAGACACCTTTTTTTCTCAATACTTACTGTGCTCTGCGCTTTATCGAAGTTATAGCCAAAAATCCAAACATAATTGCACATAAAGCTGATCCTGTTGCAAAAACCATTCTTCTCCACTGAACATCATTGCTAAAGAAAGCTAGCCAAATACATATTCCTCCACTTAATAAAGATCCGATCATACATAAGAAAAGCTAAAATTTTCATTTTTTTAGAATTCCTATTTTTAACTTTTTTTTGGTTTTTGGCTTGTATATAGATGTATCATTTTGTTTACTAGTATCAAATTTCTTTAACTTGTTACTCGAATTTTGTTTCCCCTTAGGCCTAGCACTTAATGGCACGATCCTTGTTTTTTCGTCTTTTTAATGTTACGGACGCTTGCACTTTGAACAGAAACAACAACATGGTTAAAGGAGTAATCTTATGCTTGATGTCAAAAATTTCATTTCATGTTTTATTGGATGAATGTTTTTAGTTAGTAAAAAGAACTAATAGAATGAATCTCATAGACAATAAAAAAACTTTTCCTTTAAAAAAAGCATGTAACAAATGCAGTCAAGTTAATAGGAAAACTATGGGCTAAGATTTTCAAATTTATTTTTAAACTTTTTTTCAAAAATAATATCATCATCGTGTTCAGAGAGTAAAAATACCCAGGGCATAAATTAAATGAGAAAAAAATCCATGATCAAAGGCATGAGCTTATCATGGACCCTTTGTATGAAGAATTGGAGTGTTACCACTGAGACTACGGGTGGGGGACTTTTGTGCCTTCACATATGCTCAACGACACTTGCGCACATTACATTTTTGCTCCGACATTTGCGCTATATAATTGTGCCCGACATTTGGGCCCGCACCCGAATTGTGCGTCCTTTTCCATTTTAAAAATTTTCGACCTTTTTTGAAAGATATTTTATAAGTTGGATGCGCAAATGTCGGGGCGCAAACATAGGTGTTCACGTACCCAGGGTGAGATGATCGATTTACGAAGTTGTTTCTGCAAAAATGACTATCAGGCCTCAACAATACGAAGTTAGTCATAGGAAAATGGTTATAAAATTTTTTAAAAATTGAAGAAAATTTAACAACTTCGCAGTTTTTGCTGAATAACTTCGTTAATTTTGCAAAATTTGTTTAATTTTTTAACAAAATCAATGGAAAAAACTGGTTTTCGGGTCCCAAATACGAAGTTGGTACCTAATTTTTGACCCGTTACGACGAAATTAGGGTGGGTGACACCCATCCATTGGGTAAACATGGGCATAAATGTGAAAGTACAAATTTCAGGTGCGCATATATGAGAGTGCAAAAGTCTCCCCATCGATACCC
>OZJO01002529.1:0-15866 GCA_900406225.1 Acrobeloides nanus | reverse complement strand
GGGGGTGAGAGGGGGGAGGAGACCAACATAGGGGGGGGGGGTCCTTAAGAAAATTTTTTCATTTTTCGAATTTCGATGGGGGGGGGGCGGCCGCCCCCTCGCACCCCTTGGATACGCTACTGCTAGTTCCTATTATTCACACAACAATATTTTCAAAATTAAAAAAAATTATCTTGCATTTTTCAATGCTTTCGAAATTTAAAAAAATCAACTTGCATTTTTCAATGTTACAAATTTTATGGAGTATAAAGATTTTTATTATTACTTACTTGCATTTTTATACACGTCAACTACAGGGTGGGGCACATACATGGGCAAGGTAAGGGAAGGGAGCGTCCGATGAGAGAGTCCCCCCTCCCGGCTAAGTTGGCGACCTTTTTTTCGTCGAAAATTTCTTATGTAAATCTTTATAAGCAAGAATAAACCAGCGCCAAAAATATTTTGAAAATGCTCCAAAATTACAGGGACCCCTCACTCGGCTGGCTGAGTGAGAGGGTCCCCTCTAATTTTGGGCCGATGAGTGAGTGGGTTGGGGGGGGGACTTTTCGCTTCAATACACCGCATGCTTTAGATTCAAGAGCTTCAACTTATATTTTATTGTTTATTTTTAAATAAAATTTATAAAAAAAAATAATAACAAGAATAATTATAGCAGCTAGATTGCTTTCGTTTCATTGTTTTGTGAAAAATACTTTGAGAGCTTTACTTGATTCAAGAAATTTTCTTTGGAATTGCAAGTCTAAATTTTAGTTGGTATTGACGGAGTCCAACACCCAGACAGTTCCGAGTTTGATTCTCGTCTGAGGACAAAGTTTTTGGTACTTTTTTAAAATTTGTAAAAAAATCTTTCTAAGGGTATTTTTTATTTGAAAAACACGAATTTTGAGTTGAAGAAAATAAAGGAAAATATATTTTTCTTGATTTTCTTCGACTTTTAGAGCGAAATGGACCTCAAATTCATAAAAATACCCCTAGAAAGTCATTTTTACAGAATTTTAAAAAAGTACAAAAAACTTTGTCCCCAGGATTCGAACCTAGGACTGTCTGAGTGTAGGACTCCGTCACTATCGACTGCACCATGAAATCTTCTCATCTCAAAAAGTACCATGCAATACTGATGAAAATCTTAAATCAAAAATGCTTACAGATGGCACAAAACAGATGCAACTTGGATCGCAAGTAGGGCAAACAATTCTCCAACAATTACACAAACAAGTTGCATCGTGTCCACATTTATCTAGACACATTTGTTGGAAATGACTACATGAAGCACATTCAAATTGTTGTACAGATGGTTGTACGAGAACACCAAAAATAACGAGAAAAACTCCCAAAACGAGGTTATTCATTTTTGAAGTTAATTTAAAAGCCGGCTTTAGCAATAGCTACTGATACCATAAACGGAAAGCACGCTGCTTTTATGCTGGCAAATGTTAGTTGCTCAGTGATAAGAGAAAAAGATTGGTGCCATTTTTGGAGTCAGTAATAGTAACACGTTTTTAAAAATCTTAAATGTGTATAGATGGTTGTACGAGAACACCGCTTCGGTCCTAGTTTCGAATTTATTAAAAAAATGATAAGGTATGACGCCATTTGTTTGTCCGGAAGTGACTTACCGATAATTTTGAAATTGAATATTTATTTCGACACTCCATAAGTCGACATTAGTCACAGCAGTAATTTTTCATGGCTTTTTAAAAGAGAAGTTTTCATGTCTCAGTTGGTAAAATAGCGAAGTCTCATGCACTTCAGTCCTAGTTTTGAATCCCGGTTGGGAACGAAGTTTTTTTGCAATTTTGAAAATTTTGTAAAGGGGTATTTTTATATGAAAAACACGAAATTGATGTCCGTTTTGATGGAAAAGTTGAAGGAAATCAAGAAAAAGCTAATTTGTAAACAAATTTGATTTTTCTTTACTTCGACTTTTCGAGCGAAATGGACGTCAAATTCGTGTTTTTCACGTAAAAATACCCCCTAGAAATTCACTTTTACAGAATTTTAAAAAATGCAAAAAACGTCGTCTCCAGTCGGGATTCGAACCCATGACAGTCTGGACCTGGTTCTACATCACTATCAACTACGCCATGAAATCTTCCTGATATCAAAAACGTAAAAAACAACCTTATCTGCAGTACTGGTACATCTCATGCAGTTTTCCATGCTAAATGACGATTTAAAAGGGTTTAAGAAAAAAGCAAGCGGGCATCAGCTGGAGGTCTCGGTAGTACAATGGTAGTGCACTTGGATGGTAGCCAGAAGCCTGGTCCGGGTTCGAATCCCGGTCGGGTCCGAAAACTTTTGCCCAATTTCAAAAAAGCAGACATTTAAGAAAAAAGGCTTAAAAATCCTAGAACTTGAGTTATTCAAAAATTTGGAATGACTAATTTTCACGCCTTCATACATCCAGTATATATTTTTTGACAGTGAATAAACAAAGACAAGTGGAAAATAAATACGCCGACTACAAAAAAATAGCTATTTAAATCTATCTCTTGTCAAAAAGTTTTAGAGTTTTTTTTGTTTTTGACAATAGACAATGTTTGAGTTAGTCGACAGTTGGTTTAAAACATGTGGTGCTAGATGGAACTATAAAATTTTTTTGTTATTATTGTGTAAATTTAGTCTATATCCAAAAATGATCAAAAGTGATAATAAAATCAAGGTGTTTATGTGTCAAAAAATTTTCAAGCTCATAAACATTGTCTAGTTCATAGATTGTGGTATAACTTGACCCATCTTACCCTTTTTTGCTTAACTTACCTTACCTAAGACTAAGCCTAACACACTTGGGCAAGGGTGGGTCGACCCACCCCCATGTCGCCGCTGGGGGGTCAAATTTCGGCAAACGTATCACTTTTGGTAAAAATATACA
This sequence comes from Acrobeloides nanus, assembly GCA_900406225.1. Taxonomy (NCBI): domain Eukaryota; kingdom Metazoa; phylum Nematoda; class Chromadorea; order Rhabditida; family Cephalobidae; genus Acrobeloides; species Acrobeloides nanus. Next base: position 12,994 of record OZJO01002529.1, on the reverse strand, counting down.
GCAAAAAACCAAAGAGTTTTTGATGAATTTTTCGATTTTTGACGAATTTTTCAATTTTTGACAAAATTTTCAATTTTTACGAATTTTGAATTTTTACGAAATTTGCAATTTTTTTATGAATTTTTCAATTTTTTACGAATTTTTCAATTGTTAACAAGTTTTTCAATTTTTGGCGGCCAAAAAAGGTCATCAAACGTATCCCTTTTCAGTTTACCAACCTACCCATCCCCTTGCCCATGTATGAAGCCTAATCCTAACAAAGGGCACGTCCCTGACCCCTTACAAAATTTTTTTTGGTTCACCGATAAAACATTTTAACTTTGAACTTATCAGCATTTTTTATGAATGTTTCGTGTAAATGTTTCGTCCGGATCTTCTCCTTTTTTATTCGATTTCCCTCATTTTAGACCAAAATGGCCGAAATTAATGAGATTCAAGTCCAATACAAAGGCCAAATTTATTCCATCCCAGTCGAGAAAGACAATTCGTTGAAGTTAGAAAATGTGAAAACCATCGATGTGAATGCCGTAGGCGTTGCTCATTATAACCTCGGGTAAAAAGCGTCGTTGTATAATGAATTTTTTTTTGGTTTTTAGTGATGCGTTCAGAAAGAAAGTGCTTTCGGATCCCAAAGGTTTTCTTAGAACTCGTGAACAATGGTTGAAAAATGTCAGGCTTGTTGTCAAAGATCCAGATACAAAGAAACCTATTGTTGTAGATGAGTGATTTTTTATTATAAATAGATATTTTTGAGAATAAATATTTCGAATATAGGCTAACATAAATATATGGTGGGCAGGGCTGTTCAGAGTCGTGAAAATCTTTAAAATGATCAAAAAGAAAAAAGGGCTAGAAAACGTATTGGATCGTTACGACTAGATAGAATTTGGAGCGGTTACTCCAAGGGTCCCATGGTTCGGTGGTACTGGGCTTGTCTCAGGCGCCCCTCAATGCTGGTTTCAACTAGACGAGCACAATCCACAAGCAACTTTGCAGTTACTTGTCATGAACGAGTAATATGGACTAGTACTAGCACAATACCCTAGGCTAGAGCTGTCAGAAAACTTGCTTTTGGGCAAGTTTGACTTGCCTCGAACTTTTTCGAAATTTTTAATTTTTTTGGCTAAAACATGTGTAGAACGACTAAAATAATTGAAATAACATGTTTTTAGCTAAAATTGGGAGACAAGTAAAACTTGCCTTTTCCACCATGGGCAAGTCAAACTTGCAATGGGCAAGTCAAACTTGCAATGGGCAAGTTTGACTTGCACATGCAAGTTTGACTTGCACACGCTAATTTCGTCGTGAAACGATTTAAAAATAAAAATATTTCACGACGAAATTAGCGTGTACAAGTCAAACTTGCGTGTGCAAGTCAAACTTGCATGCGCAAGTCTAACTTGCCCATTGCAAGTCAAACGTGCCCATTGCAAGTCAAACTTGCCCATTGCAAGTCTTACTTGCCCCCCAATTTTAGCTAAAAACATGTTATTTCAACTATTTTAGTCGTTCTACACATGTTTTAGCCAAAAAAATTAAAAATTTCGAAAAAGTTCGAGGCAAGTCAAACTTGCCCAAAAGCAAGTTTTCTGACAGCTCTACCCTAGGCCTTGCCATCGTCTTCATCTTGGGTGTTGGTACAAGTTCATTTTAGAGCAGTTGCTGATTCAGACCACATGGAGTTGTTCATGGAACAAATTCCATTTCCTCGATAGAGCTGAAATAGCCTGCATTGCTCCATCCTGTACCCCAAGAGTTCTTAATTGCCAATTTTATTCCAACAGACACTAGCAGGTTCTAGAAAGACTGTAGCAATATTTGAGCATGCATGAAGAATAAGACAAAATCCAGATTGTGGAATCATTTTGTTGGTAGCTCCCACAAATATAGCGGCAGTAAACTTGTTTGAGGAAGTTTTGGAAAATGATCCTCACAATGACGCTAGACCTTTGATTCCCAAGCTTGCTTGGAGAGACACAATGATACTAATGTTTTTACAAACATTTTTCTTATAGTACAGTTGATTGAACTCTTGAATATCATTTCTGTTAGCATCGAGGCTTTTATATTGTCGTGTAGGGACAAATCGGACTCCAGTCTTTAGACACCGACGACCAGTCAATTTTTATTCATTTATGCAAATTTTACGGACAACTGGATATTGCTCATGTACAGCTCATCCTTAATGCCTTTTACTGATGCCTCCTTCCGACTCTCATTTCTCATGTTAACGAATTCTTCTGCGTCATTCCCGAGAAAGAAAATCATGGAATGTTGCTCTAGGCAAAAAACGAAAAAAAGTCGTACTATTACGATTTATTAAAAAATAAAAGTGCAAATGAATGGTTGTTTTGCTACAATTGTCCGGAAATTTTTGGTCTTCAACTGTTCGAAACATAATGATACTATATACATACCCATGGAGAGAAAGTAAGGACGATCTCTCTATTAAACAATTCTTTTACGTAGATTTAGCATGCATCTGGGTTTCTGGATCACTAGGATTATAAACAACTCTTATATGGACACGATTCGTTCCAGATGTCTTCTTAGAAAACACGTTGAATACTTGCTTTCTAAGGGTTCTAAATTAATCCATACTATTAGGATTCTCACAAGAAATAGTCGCTAAGTGTCAATCAGGGATTGTCAATATTTCGACACAAATCGATGGATAACATGATTATAAGTGACGCTGTGTGAAAATTTCTTTCCCATACGAGGTTTCAGAACATGAGAAGTGCTTAAAAAAAATTAGTCACTATATGCAAAAGGTTAAGAACGAGGCTGGGATTCGAACCTAGAATATCAGAGTCAAATGCGAAAGCGCTATCGGATGCGCCACTCGTGTCTCGAGTCATCGTCTTGTCATCAAGCACGAGTGACGCATTCGGTAGCGCTTTCGTCTTTGACTCTGATAGTCTGGGTTAGAATCCCAGCTTGTCCTTAACTTTTTGTAGTGACTAATTTCTTTTAAACACTTCTCATGTTCTGAAACCTACCTTAAACCTCGTATGGGAAAGAAATCTTTATACAGCGTCTCTTGTAATCATGTTATCTATCAATTTGTGTTGAAATATTAAAAATCCCTGACTGACACTTCACGACTATTACTTGTCATTATTTCCTTACCTATTTAACAAGAGATACATATAGGGATTATATCCCGATTCAATCAAAGCAAAACAATAAAAAATAGCACATGACAGGGTATCTGGAGGCACCCAAAAAGATATCATTGTTCCAACAATCGATTTATAAACACATATAAACATGGTTTGAAAGAATAAACGTAATTCATGGTGTCTGATTAGCTTGGTCGTAGATGTTCGAAAGTGTCTCTAAATAATCATTTTTTTACAATTAGCAGGCACGTAAGAGCTCCAGAATGTTGGAAGTGTTCCGAGGAGCCTGGGAATCAAGGGAAACGTCATTTTATTAAAAGGGTGACACTCTTACATACAAAAATTGACCATTCTCTTAAAGAGGGATCCAACTTAGGGCTGGGTAGAAAATTTAAAAAAATTTTTTAACAAGTGACCCTCTAGGGGTAATTTTATGCGAGGAATCGATTGAACGCATTCCCGAACCTTAAAAACGCTTCCTTGACCCTGATTCAGGGAAGGGATCGGTGTATTGAAGCGAAAATCAAACATTTCGGATTTTTATGAGAAAATCGTCGATTCTTAGGTTTTTCTAGGCGGGGAACCAATTGCGCGCACTCCTGAACCGTGAAAACGCTTCCTTGATTCTAATTCAGGGAAAGAGTCGGTGTTTTGAAACGAAAATCAATCTATTTACGTAAAGAGAGCTATATAAACGTTGTTAGAGTTGATTTCTATTATAAACAAAAGTGTTCGCGCGTACTTTATTTTTTTGTTTCGGGGCCTTATTAGGCGAACGGCCTTATATTGATGAATGTTTACATGGAGGATTAGATATCCAACGGCTATAAGATATAATATTAACGCCATTGCTAACATAAATATGTCGATATAGGTAAAAACTCCCATTAAATTATAATATTCAAAGTCTGCCTCATACACGAACCATAATATATCGATAGTTAGACCCATATTGGGTAATAACATTAGGATTACAAATCCCAACGTTAAAACATATCCAAATATAAGCAAGACCTAAATTTTTGATATCATTATAGTAGTATCATAGTCTGGAATTGCCCAATTTGGCACTAGGACAAAACGTACCTTACCGATAAGTTAGGTTCTGAACCTAACTTACCGGTAAGTTATGTCCGGAACATAACTTACTTTTTTGAAAATTTTCAAAGTATAATAACTTTTTTGCTTTAAGGAATTTTGATATGGGGTTTTGGACATTTTTGTAGATCTCGATGCGACCTACAAAATGTCCAAGATCCCATGTCGAAATTCCTTAAAATAAAAAAATTATTATACTTTGAAAATTTTCAAAAAAGTAAGTTAGGTTCCGGACATAACTTACCGGTAAGGTATGCTCCGTTCTAGTGCCCCCAATTTGGCACCGATATCTAACCTAGAGGCCACATGTGTTAGATATGAGGCCGCGTGTGTTAGGTATCGCTCTATTTCAATAACACGAAAAGTTTTCAGAGAGGAAGAGAGATTACCTTATAAAATGTAATTGCACTAATACTCTTAAAATATTGAATATCTAACAACTTAATAAAGCGATTAATTGCTAATATTAATGTCATGGTGCCCATGCCTAGCCATGTTGCAATTCCTAGAGATGAAATGATCTGAAATTCTAGTTGAGTAGATAGCAAAATGATAAAACCTTGTTTAACAAGAAAGGAAAGCTTTGGTTCGAGAGCATCATTATAGCAAGAGAGCCAAAGTATGTTATAAGTTGTAAGATATCCATGATACCAAGATGGAACATTATATGGTATGAATAATGTTTTTTAAACTTGTTGCTTGTGATGAATATCTAGAAATTTTAATGAAAAAAATGTCCTGCCCTATCCCGCACACCTTGACAACCCCGCCCAATCCTCATAAAATAGGGGTGCACCGCTCAATGCCCACGAGATTTTCAACCAATATCGATTTTTTTGAGCGCTCAAAAAAATCGACTGCCCAAATTTTCTGGGCACCGAGTAGCACCACCCTAAAAAATTTTTAAGCACAAACTTCAATTTTTTATGTTTTTTGTTCAAAATTTTTCCATCCCGAAAAAATTCAGGGTCGACAACCAAAAAAAAGTCGAAAAACTTTTCGACGATCGCATCGCCCATGAATTTGGATTTTGGATGGGGGATTTTAGTCAAGGTGTGCCATCCCGTCCTGTCGCACAGACTTATCCTTTTATGAGACTTGTTGTAAGCTTGTATACCTGAGTGTCAGATATTCTCGTTTCTGAGTGCTTAAACGTCCCGTCGTCATACATGGTCAGACCCCAGGTGACCCAGGTTTTTCATTTATAGGGTTGTGGGTCTGGGTTGAAGGGGGATTTTGGGGGGGGGCGTAGAATGTGAGTCGGGAGGCCGACAAATTGAGGATTAATAGTCAAAAAGTAGGTTGCTTGGAGCAGCATATTTATTTGTGGAAAAAAGAATATTTTTTAAATTTGTCAATCTTTTTTTGGTTGCCAACTTTTCGAGCCCATCGAGAAAGGGACCAAATGAGGGTTGTGGGTTTTTTTGAAAATTTCACCTGAGGTGCTGCCCATGTATGCTCGTCGTGTCCTCTATTCTTCACCCCAATCTATCAACCTGACCGTCAGCCTAACTACTTAGCTATAGATTAGTAACTTACATAGAGAACGATCATATAAGGTATAATAAAAGTAATAATTAAAATCATGAATATCGTTCCTAATATCTTATATTCCAACGGTGTGAAGATAATCTCAGCCCAAGGATTGGCTAGATCTTCTAATATTGTTTGCATTGTTGAATTCATGTAGTCAGAATTCATATCCTAATAGATAAAAACTTTGTTCAGCTAAGAAATTCTGGAGTAAATATACAATGGTAATGTCACTTAACGTGGCTCAAAATCCAAAAAATTTTTTGTTCTAAATTTTTTGTTAAAAATGGCTCCCCTAGGGCTAAAATTAGCTGCACTCTCGCGTTCTCGTAAAAAATTAGCCGCACTCTCGTAAAAAAATTTCCTTCACGTTTCGAGCAGTTCTTAGTGCCTAACACCATGTTTTTGTTTTAGCAAAAAAAGCGAAAAAACGACCACGCAGGGATGCATAAATTCCATGAAAATTATATTTGTCGCAGGAACTTTTGATTTAGTATGTAATTTATCGAATAACATGGTGTTAGGTACCAAGAACTGCTCGAAATGTGATGAAGAAAAATTTTTTACGCCGCGAGAGTGCGCTTTTTGGATTTTTCAGCTAATTTTAGTAGAGCTAAATGCTTGTATACCTCAAAAATGATCAATCTCAAATAAACTCATGCTAAAAAGATCGAGAGCTGACATTTTTGAAGAGGTCGAGAACTATTTAAATTTTCTGCTTGACTGACTTTTAAGGTGTAGTCTTATGATGAACTAAAGTCTTTCTTTATACTAATTAATAACGTCTCTATCCACTTTTATTATTCTTAAGCATCCAATAGGAAGCAATGATGTTCTTGATAGAGCTTGTTATTTTTAGATAACAATTCTAAGAATGGATGTTCTTTATCGAGCTTTTTATTTTTGGATAACACTTCTATTGTTCATTTGTGTGAAAGCAATTGAGTTCGATGACATTTTATATGTCAAACAACAGAATACAATTTATTTATAAAAAGATATGATGTGCTATTTTTGTAGGAAAGGTAATTCGTACCAATTTTATGCCAATAAGACCGAGATATATTTAAGGGCTGACAAAATGTGCCATACCATGCCACTTTCCTGAATTTTCGATACAGGGGGTCTAGTGTGCTCGAGGCAGGCTGAGGGCCTACACTAATTCAAATGGAAGCACCAATTGTACCAATTGCACTCTCGGCGTCGAAACGATTTTATTTTTCAGGGTCAACGAATTTTCGAATGTGGTCTTCAGCAAATTTATAGTCCAAAACAAGATGAATAAAATTGCAAAAGACCATATTCGAAAATTCGTTGACCCTGAAGTTTTATGAAATCAAGTTTATTTATGACTCTGTAGTTTGTGTTCATGAATCAATTATTATCTAGCTTGGTGTGGTGATCGAGCACACAAGTCTAGATAAGCACCAGAGGAGGTGATGAACCATTTTAGACTTGATGAAATCGAGCGATGCCTTTGATGCCGAGTTATGCAAAAAAGTTGTGGGAACAAATGAGATTAAAAGCTCAAGGGTGCATTCTTAAGTTGAACCGTACGGTTTCGTCAACCGTATGATTCCGTTATGGATCCGTACAGTTCCATTACGGATCCGTACGGTTCAACTTAGGAATGCACTCAAGATAGCGCAGATGAAATTAAGAAATGATGAGAAATCGAAGATCTCAAAAGTACAAATGGGATTCACGTATGAAGCATAAAAGGGCCTAGAAGACCATGAATTGGTCATTTTCAACAAGAGACGAAACAATGGATTGATACAAATGATGCGCGGTGATTGTTGTTGCGTGTGCCTGTTTGTTCACAATCATAGGCGTAGCCAGGATTTTGCGACAGAGGGGGCTAATCGGCAACAGGGGGGGGGGAGCTAAACGTGTAAATTTTATTTAAAAAATGCGTTTTTTCCTTAAAAAATCGCGCTTTTCTATTAAATTTTTGGACGACGGGGGGGGGGCTAAATCTCCCCTAGCCCCCCTTGGATACGCCTATGTTCGCAATAGTACTTAAACTGTGTTTAGGGCGCCTTCAGAATACCAGACTTGGATTCAGCAGCCAAAAGCTAGCTAATTCAATCTAATCGTGCGATATTCTAATTATTTCGTTTAGGAGTGATTAGAACGAGAACCCGGGAGACAAAAGGACTCATCTCCCTCAAAGATGAGAAGATTCACGCAAGAGTTTCAACGTGTTCCAACACTGTTCGACAAAGACAAAGTTTTATTGCAAACGCTCCAGAGGATGGAATAAATGTCGGATATATGAGAGCATCTATTTTACAGCCCAGATATCTCACCATGCGATTTTTTCTTTTCCTCTCAATGTAACACTTTCTCAATGACAAAAAGTTATCAAATAAAAAAGAACATACCTAATAATCCTTTAGAAATAACAAAATTAGCTGCTATAATTCTAATCCTGAGAAGATAAAAAATTTTTAAGAAATGGTAAAAAAACTTTTGGACAGTAAGGGGAGTCGAACCCAAGACCATCTAGTCATTGGCATGCTATCAATCCATTGAGCCATCATGCTTTTTGATTGAATGGATCATTTTTTACTTTATACAGCAGCGTATATTTTTTTATCTCCTCAGGATTAGAGTTATAACAGCTAATTTTGTCACTTCTAAGGGGTTATCAGGTATGCTCTTTCAAAATATATAGGGCTTTTTGAAAAATTCATGCGTCACTTCGTACATGTCCCTTGTTAGGCCTTTTCAACTTTTCCACTAAAAATTCCCATACTCAAATTATTAAAGAGATTTTTATTAACACATAAAACTTTATACTACGAATTTTACTACAAAATCGATTCTTTCAGTTATTTAACATCTGTTGTGGATGTATCTGTGTCGAATTTGTAATTTTAAAACTGGCCACTTGTATAGACACCGTAGATCTTCGATGCATCGTTTCAATCGTCGATAAATGATGTCCATGCGTGATCCCAAATAGACGCAAGAAAAATTGAAACACTCTTTTAAACGAGTTCCTATAAGACCTTAAAAACATCATAGGAATAATAGCATCTATGATAATAAACATTAAATATAACGGTTCTTTTAATAAGGCAGTAACATATTTCATAGCTGAAACAAAGCTACTTCCAGACTGATATCCTATCAGATCATAAAATCGATAATATAAGATCACTATCATGTATATAGCGTAGCAAGTAGCTTGTAAAATGCACACAATGGCTGCGCGTCGTAGATCATATAAGATAGGTAATTCAGAATTGTGCTTGACCAGGTTGAGCATCTTCCGAATTTTGAGTAAAACTAAGCAAGAGCATCCAAAAGTGCCGATTAAGACAGAAAATATCGTTGTAACATAACAAATCGAGCCCCAAACAGTCCCATTCGTGTAATAGAAGCATATAACGCCAAATATGAACAGATTGTACACGACAATCCAACAGAATAAGTTCTTTTTAGAGAATAAGATCTTTTCATAGTATCTTCTGAAGTATAGTATAAACACTCTGGTCACAGATAGCTGTAGCATCGAGTATTGTGCTAGATCCCGAACAATATCACACACAATAAAAACATAATAATGATAAAAATTTGGAAAAAATTTCAACCAATCGTTCAAAATCCCAAAAATCAAGTTAAGTATAGCAGTGTTGAAAATAAACCATTTAGCATCTTCTTTATCCTTATCGATCAAGGTGGTGATTATGATGGTAAAAATAGGGATAAAAATCATCTGGGACAATACTAATATAAGAGTAGGGTCGATATTTTGGAAAAAATCGCAGATATCATAATTTATGGTAAAATTCCCGTGCATACAAGGCATCGTTCGAATCAAACACACAGTGATTTCTTAGCCTATATTGAATAATAGGTACAGGATGCCGCACAAAAAACCGGACACTTAAAAATTTTTAAATATACCCTAAGTTCATGCGTATAAACCGCGGCTTATGGTGCGGCTTATATGTATAGACCTTTATTTTATGACGTTTTTAAGAATATACACAAAAATTGCTAGGTTTATTTCAACAACAAATTAAACGAAAACAAAGATTTAACACGCAATATAAACTCGGGTGTATAAGATTTTCTTCGTTTAGGAGGTGGTTCCATTCTCGAGATTCGCGAGATGAAAGCAACGCTTTTTAAATTTCCTATATTATGCTATAGACCACAAAGATTTTATCAGAAAGTTCGTTGGAATAAACCACTAATTAAAATGTTCATTCGATGAAAAGGCATATAATTACTATAAAAATTAGGGCTGCGAGTTGGCCTGCGGGCGGGATTTTTTCAAAAAAAATTTTGCGGGACGGGATTGCGGGATTTTTAAAATCTTGCGGGCGGAATCCCGCGGGATTTTTTGCGGGGTTAAATAAAACAAAGTCTGATACTGATATGCATAATAACATATAGACCACAGTCTTTGTAAAAACGTATTATATGAAAAATTTTCTCATGTTATTTTTAATGACAAAAGATCATATGCAACTTAGATGAAAAGATTTTTAAAAAATTTGTAATTTTCGGTGAACATTTCTTAAATTCTCACCTACATTTGCGTCAGAATGTAGGTATTTTGGGGTCATCCAGATATTACGTAATCAACTTTTTGGTGACTTATCCCCCCCCCCCCCAACATGATTACGTAATATCTGGATGGCCCCCGTCCAAATATAAACATTTTTGGATTTCCCTTAGCTATATACAGGGTGTTCAATAATTTACTCACGTATTTTAAAAGCTCGCCAAAAATCGAGTTTAAGTCCATTTCAGTCGCCCGATAGCTCATTCAATAGCCACCGTCACCAAATTTTGTTAGCAAAAAAATTACGGAAAAAGAGCGTATTTTCGAGATTTTAGAGCCAAAATACTGGAAATTTGCACTTTTTGCGCAGCCCCCAAATATAATCAATTTTCAAAAAGCCCCTAAAACGTTTCAAATCGCCTAAATTTTTTGTACTCGAGGGTTTTCGACCACAGGGAATACGAATCCGAAGGAATTTTTTAATTTTGACCTCATCCCGACTCTTCACTCAGAGTTACTGAGGAATCCTCGGTAGTTCCTTTTTCACCGCTTACTGATATGCTTAAGTTCAGCAGGTAATCATACTTGAGTTGAGGTTGGGAGAGTAAAACTCACGTATGAATCGTACCAACGGTATCCCCCAACCGCTCTGAGTATCAGGTTGATCAGAAAGTCTTTGCGTTGGTTGAACCCGTTTTGTAACGATAACCCATGAGGCAAAAGGCTTCATCTCCCTCATAGGTGAGAAGATCCACGCAAGTATTTCAACGTATTCCAACACTTTTCGACAAAGTTTTATCACAAACGCTCCATAGGATGGAATAAATGGTCGGAGATGTAAGAGCATCCATTTTACAGCCCATCATGCGATTTCTCCTTTTCCTCTCAATGGAACACTTTCTTAATGGCAAAAGGTTATCAATATCAAGGAAATATGCCAATTTTACAAGTTCTTCGCACTGTTCTTTTTTACGTTTGAGAAGATTTTATAGTGCAGTTGGTAATGATGAAGACCCACACTCAGACAGTCACGGGTTCAAATCCCAGCTGGAGATAAAGTTTTTTGCACTTTTTAAAATAAAAATGACTTTTATAGGGCATTTTTAAGCTAAAAATAAAGTTTTTTTGTTGCACTTTTTAAAGTAAAAATACGTTATAGGGACATTTTTATGCGAAAAACATGAATTTTTAGTCGATCTTACCCGAAGAGTCGTAGAAAAATAAGAAACATCTAATTTTATCTCTATAGTACAAAATTCGATTTTTCTTGATTTTCTTCAACTTTTAGATAGCGTTTCTATTGCTCGGGGATTTTTCGAAAAGATGTAGTTATCGACAATTTGTACACCCGAAACAACAAAATACGATTTATTTTTAGAGACAATGATGCGTAGGAACTTCCCAGTCCTACTAAGAAGTCTAATTTATAAAATGTTTTACTCAGAAAGTCGAGATTGAATTAAATAAAATAGTACGTGTATGAAACTTGTAGGCACAAGAATTCGTGCTATAACTCTAATCCTGAGGAGATAAAAAATTTTTAAGAAATGGTAAAAACTTTTGGACGGTAAGAGGAGTCGAACCCAGGACCGTCTAGTCATTGGCCTGCAATCATTCCACTGAGCCATCTTGCTTTTTTGATTTAATGGATCATTTTTTACTTTATATAGTAGTGTATATTTTTTATCTCCTCAGGATTAGAGTTATAGCAGCTAATTTTGTTATTTCTAAAGGGTTATCAGCAGGGCTTCGATTTTTCCTGAATTTTCAGGAATTTTCTGATTTTTTGATCAAAAAACTTAAAAATGAAAATGTTTATCAGGAAAAATTTTTTAATTATATTTTCAAGAAAACATTTTTTTCAAAAATTTTGTTAAAAATTAATTAAATTTTTTAAATAAATTAAATAAAGTGAAAAGTACATTTCCTATGATTGTAATCCAAAACCTTGCACGCCATGCTAGTCAATTAGTTTTTAGTATCCAAGTCATGTTATGTGTAATAAAAGCGAAAGTATTAAGTTTTTATTTACAATAGCAACACCAGTCGGCCGCCCCTAGAGTTCGCCGAACCGAGTATCAATCCGGTAATTTTTCATGAACCGTTGAACTGAACAAACAAATTTTAAAATCGGTTCGAATCGAACAGAAAAATTGACGGTTAAAATATTTTATTTTTTTAGACAATGGAGCGTGATATTACACGCTATCTTAAACCTACAGCTAAATAAAAAAATATATAAGCGTAATTAACGGAAAATTACTTTCCTGATTTTTTCCTGAAAACTGATTCATATTTCTTGAAAAATCCTGAAAAATGGACTATGAAAACTGATTTGTGAATTAAACCGATCGAAGCCCTGGTTATCAGGTATGCTCCTTCAGAATATATAGGACTTTTTGAAAAATTCAAGCGTCATACTTGCCCCTTGTCAGGCCTTTTCAACTTTTCCACTAAAAATTCCCATACTCATATAACTTATTAAAGAGATTTTTATTGACACATAAAACGTTATACCACAAATTTTACTACAAAATCGATTCTTTCAGTTATTTAACATCTGTTGTGGATGAATCTGCGTCGACTTTGTAATCTTAAAATTGGCCAATTGTATAGACTCCGTAGATCTTCGATGCATCGTTTCAATCGTCGATAAATGATGTCCATGCGTGATCCCAAATAGACGCAAGAAAAATTGAAACACTCTTTTAAA